>CAUYUJ010020404.1:172500-207500 GCA_963575745.1 Prorocentrum cordatum
GCTCTTGGCGGCCTCCTGGCCCTTCTTGGGGCTCTCTGGAGGGCCACGGGGGCGGCGCCCAGGAGGAAAACCATCTCTGACCCGAGTCTGCCGGGTATCGCCCGGGGTACTTTTCGTCCGGGGACCCCCAGGGGCCGCCCCGCGCGCGCGAAGTAGAAGTATTATTTAACAGTTACCGGGGATCTTAGCACGCCTCTGGCCCGTTGGGCCGGCGAATTTCATTACGTCCCAGGCCCCCCCGCTGGGCCGCGCACATGCCGCCGGTCATGATTTGCACCCCCCCTCATGGTCACCCCCCTCTTGGCCGCTCCCGACCAAGGAGGACATATATTACGAGTATGTTTCTGTGCGTCACATGCTCACTGCTCTGCAGAGTAATCCTTGAGAAAAAGGTGCTTGGAATGCGCTCTATATAAGAACGTTCGCGCCAGCACATCCGAATGTGGAATAATGCTGTATACCCCCCGTCTGTGTCACAAGCATCGGCAGCGGAACGCGTCGAGCCTGCACCCATCAGCTTCTGATTGATGACCAGGAGGAATCCAGCGAATGTAGCTGTTTGCCCAATATGTAGCTGTCGTACAGGTTCTGTGCCAACACAGGGCATAATGAAACCATATGTTCGCAAGCTGCCTGGACACTCGTTGTGTTTCGCCGAGTCGCTATTTAACCTCTGGTGCAGTTTGCCCTTCGCAGGTGCGTAAGCAACCATCCCACTGCTTTCCCGAACATTTTGATAGGGTCCCCATCTTGGATCTGGACGACATGCGACGACCCTCGACGTGTGTAACATGTTGTTCCAGTTCAGTTCAATACCCTAATTATGCCTCTTCGCGGCAACAACGTGCCACATGCGTGGATAACGTCGCGCGTGACATCATGTGTATATGTTTAGCATCGCAGGCGATGTTGCGATTTGCTTTTATCTTGTCGTGACTGATTGTGCTGCCATTGTGCTGCTGACTCTCGAGCGGTACTGCCCATTTTCCGCGTGGTCCAGTCGTGAAGTAGTGCTCCGCACAAGTAGTCGTTATCATGGCCGTCATCTTGGTATCGCTCGGACGTGTGCATGTTTTCTCGGCGGGGATTATTAAGGAGCATGCTGGATCATCCTGCGAAAAAAGCCACGCACGAAACCGAAAAAAAACACAGGGAATGGACGTGCGAGCGATGGCGAGTCATACAGAAGGCGCCTACTGCGACCCCCCCCCTGCCTTTGGAGATGCCTATGTGACCAAGCGTTGGGCCGAATGTTTTAGCCAAGGTTTTGGACTGTGTGCTCCCCCGGCCGTCGTGGACATCTCCACCTGCCCACCCCAGGACTCCCGAGAACCCTCTCACAATTCCCCCCCTGCAGCCGCCCTCCTCCAGCCCCTGCTCCCCTCCCCCTCCGACGACGACAACGGAGTTAGACGTCAACAATGACGCGGACGCCGACGCCGACGACGGCGACGACGACGACGACGACGGCGACGACGGCGACGACGGCGACGACGGCTGCGGCTGCGGCTGCGGTTGCGGCTTCGTCACGTATCTCCTCTGGGGCAGACCCCGACCAGCGGCCGGAGCACGACAAGGTCCGCGCCCTCGCGCTCATGTCCGCCCTCAAGTTGCCGCCGCCAGAGGCACGACGGGAGCAATTCCTTCCCTCCCCCCCATTCATGTCCATCCGTCGTCCTAAAATGTAATTCCTCCCTGTCGCAGCACCGGACTTTCCGTAAGGGCGGCTGGGCGTTTGCACGGAGACATCCTCTCCAGTTGCGTGCCTGGCGCTTGGTAATACAACAGTGACACGGATGAAGGGCGATCCAATGGGGTCTCTTCGTTTGCGCCGCGCACGCTCGTTGTTATTGAATCGCTTCGCTCATTCCACCGGCCCACTTCGCATCGCAGTGGCTGCATGGTGGTGCGTTCCTACCCATGAGGAACGGTGGGGCAGGCAGGACTGTCCTCGAAGAAATCTCCGGAGATGTGGCTCGCGCCCTGTCGAAGAGAGCCGATAGACTGCCCCAGAGGGCGCCAAGATGGCTCAAGAGAGCTCCAGCAGAGTTGCGAGACGTACCTGGGTTGCGGGTCAGCGTCCTTATGGATGATTGTTGGGGTCTCTTCGGAGGGCTCTCGGGAGCCTCTGAGGAGCAGTTTGAGGCTTCCTTGGAGCCTCTTTGGGGCTTTTTAGGGGCCTCTTGGGGCTTCCTGGGGCCTATTGGGGGTCTTGGGAGCTTCTTCTGGGGGCTATTGGGAGCCTCTTGGGGCCTCTTGGGGGCCTCCAGGGGGCTTCCCGGGCGCGTCCTGGGGCCGAGGGCTCGACATGTCTGGTCGGGCTCCCCCTCTGGGCCCCCTCTTGGGGCCCTTCTGGGGCCGTCTTGGAGGCCCCTTGGGCCGTCTGAGAGCCATCTTGTGATGGGCCAGCTTTCCACCACTACCACCATAAAAGCTGGAGGGGGAGGGGGTCCTCCTCCTCCTCCTTCGTCCTCCTCCTCGTCCTCCTCCTCCCCCCATCCAACTTATGGTGGTGGTGGTGGTGGTGGAAAACAGGCTCATCAATCTTGGGCTATCTCGGGGCGCTCTTGGACGCTTTTTCTCTGCCGGTTTTTGGAGTGCTCTCTTAGGGCCTCTGGCCGTCCAGGGCGGGCGGGCAGGCCTAGAAAAGGCGGTGCCGTTAAATCGGGTCTGTCTCCCTGCAGGAAGAATATTCCCAAATGGTGCAAACATAGTATGGGGACGATTTTTTCTTCTTTTAACTCTTGTTGATTCTGTTTTTGCTATTTTTATTTTTCCTCCCAAATCCGCCTGTAGGAGGACAGGCCCGACCTAACGGTACCGCCAGCATCGCCGGAAACCCAGGCGTCATCAGTGTTTTTTGCACCGTCGGGGCCTCGTCGAAGTCCTCTTGGAACCCTCCTGGAGCGTCTTGGGCGCTTCTTGGGCCGTCTTTGGACCACCGTGGGCCATCTTGGGACGCTCTCGGCCTGAGGCCGTGGGGCGTACCACCCATTTGGCGCTCGATTGGGGCGCCCGGGGGCCTCTGCATCTCTGATCCGATCTTGCCAGGACCTTGCCGGGATCCTTTTCGTCCGCGGACCCACAGTGGCCGCCACGCGCGCGCGATTTAGAAGTATCCTAAATCTCGAACGGAGATTTAAGCACGCTTTTGGCCCGCGGGGCCGACTAATTTTAATTTTTGCACAGATGGAGGGCGGCCCGTTATCAAAGTGGGGTTCTCGCAGTTTGCATAGTATGCAACGGTGCAACAGTTGCACAGATGGCCTGGAGGGCGGTTCTTTTTCTAGAGGGGAGTCTCGTTCGCTTGAACTTTTTTCCAATCACACCACCAGAAGTGTATCTATAATGTCGCAGCAGTTGAGCATATGGACGTCGGTTCATATTCAAATGTTGCTTCTGTCTGGGACTTCTTGAGTTGAATTTTCCCTCACTCGCCGAGCGCGTTCCACTACTCGCAAAGTGCCTACTCGCAAACGTTCGAAACACCATACGTCTGCCTTGGTGTAATTTATCGTACATTCCCTGCGGCAGATCCAGGCCATTTGCGAGTAGCGGCTTTGCGAGTAAGGGAGCGCGCTGGTCGATACACGCGGATGCAGGACGGCTCCTTTTCAAAGAGGGGTTGCCGCTGGACAGTCTCTTTCATGTTATGGCCCCACCCTGTCGCATTCCTCGCAGCTCGACTCGTGAAGGGCAGTTCCTCTTCAAAACGGAGCACCCGAGCGAATGGTTGGCCCACGGTGCGGTCGTCTCGCCTCGTGAAGAAGAAAGCGAATCCCTGACGGGACTTTTGAGGAGGGGACTTGGGACCGGAAGGCGTACCACGATGCATCTTCGGGGGACCTCGTCCAACAATACATGTTATTTCTCGTGCCCGACGCGGGCTCGACTCGGACTTGTCGCGGATTTGGCGTGGATTTGGCGCGGACTCGACGTGGACTCGACAACATTTGATGAGTCCGACCTGGATCCGACACGCATTCGATGCGGATAGGGGCGCGACGGGACAGACAAGGTCCCCGGAAGACGCAACATGCAGTCAAGGCGTCGAGATACGGAGCGCGTTGGATTCGGCATGGAATATCTGTCCTCCGCACCCTTGCGTGGTTGTCCCTCTAGCACTCCTCGTGCACTTAGGCATTCCTGGGGCCAAATATGGGCTCCGTTCCTTGTTCGGCGCTCCTTCTGGTACTTAGTACCTCGACCTGTCAGGGAGGGTGAAGCTGCAGCACCGTTGGTGCATCTTGGCCATGCTCTGGTCGTCCCCCTGCTCCCCGTCCGTGTCCCTGCCCTCTGCCTCGCCCCCTCCCCCCGAGTGGCAGCCACCGCAGGCGCGGCAGGGAGCCGCCCTTCGCGGGGCGGCGACAGATGCGGGGGTCAAGCCAGGTGCACCTCTCGTGCGCCACAGGGGCCCAGAAGGGGGGCCCTGTGGGGCCCCAACAAGAGGCATGAAGGGTGTCCGTAGCCATTTTGGCTCAAGGCACGCTGGCTCGAGTTTTCTCGTCTGCGCCTCTCCTGCACGATACTCATGGTTTCGTAATAAAAGTTGGGGTCACAATGGGGAGGGGATCTGATTTGAGTTGTCTTGAAGGGCTCCAGTGGGGTCTGGGCAAAAGGCCGCCCCTTACGGCTGGTCGGGGGGAGGTCCAAAAATGCTCGTCTGGGAGCGGTGGGACCCCATCCCTTCTATTTCGAAATCTGGAGTACCTTAGGCTTAGTCGGGCATGTCTCTCTACATGAGGAATATTACCAAGTAGTCATAACATAGTCAGGGGACGGTGTCTGGATTATTGTTTGACTAGTTTCGAGCATGTTGTGGTTATCTTCATTTTTCGCCCAAAATCCGATCGTAGGGGGACGTGCCCGACCTAACCTTAGGCCGTCGGTCCCTCGTCGGTCGTCGGTCCCACGACGCGATGCCCGCCCGCCGCGCCCCGCTGCTCGCGGTCGTCCTGCTCGGCGCCGCCGCCGCGGCGGCGCTCTGCGGCGCGGGGGCGTTCTGCGGCGGCGGGCGCGCGCCGCAGGCCGCCGTTCTGCGGCAGGGCCCGTCGGCCAGGTCCCGCTGCTGCTCCTCCTCCTCCTCCTCCCCCCCCTCCTCCTCCTCCTCCTCCTCCTCCTCCTCCTCTCCTCCTCCTCCTCCTCCTCCTCCTCCCAATCCTCCCCCCCTCCCCCTCCCCCCCCTCCTTCCTCCTTCCCCTCCTCCCCCTCCTCCTCCTCCTCCTCCTCCCCCTCCTCCTCCTCCTCCTCCTCCTCCTCTTCCTCTTCCTCCTCCTCCTCCTCCTCCTCCTCCTCCTCCTCCTCCTCCCTCCTCCTCTCCTCCTCTCCTCCCTCCTCCTCATCTTCCTACTCCTCCTCCTCTTCCTCCTCCTCCTCCTCCTCCTCCTCCTCCCCTCCCCCCTCCTCCTCTCCTCCTCCCTCCTCCTCCTCCTCCTCCTTCCTCCTCTCCTCCTCCTCCTCCTCCTCCTCCTCCTCCTCCTCCTCCTCCTCCCAATCCTGCCCCTCCTCCCCCCCTCTTCCTCCTTCCCCTCCTCCATCCTCCTCCTCCTCCTCCTCCTCCTCCTCCTCCGCCTCCTCCTCCTCCTCTCCTCCTCCTCCTCCTCCTCCCCCTCCTCCTCCTCCTTCTCCCCCTCCTCCTCCTCCCCCTCTTCCTCCTCCTCTCCCCTTCTCCTCCTCCTCCTCCTCCTCCTCCTCTTCCTCCTCCTCTTCCCCCTCCTCCTCTTCCTCCTTCTCCTCATCCTTCCCCTCCCCCGCTCCTTTTTCTCCTCCCCATCCTGGGCCCCATACTCCCCCCTCTCCTGCTCGAGCGCAACGCATTTAGCTGCGGCAAATGCAACCGCCAAGTCAAGTTGCACAAGCCCAAGAGCGACAGCGGTGCTGGCGGCAAGGGCAAGGACAGCAAGGACAAGCCCAAGGATGGTCGCATCGATCCTGTGGCGCTCGCCTTGCAGCCGTCCCAGGCCTCGCAGGCGCAGGTGCTCACCCAGGCCATCGCCGTGGTGCAGGACCCCGTGCTGAGGGCGACGCTCACAGCTGCCTTGCGGCAGCAGCAGGCCCCTCCCGCGACCGACCAGCCGTCCCCTGCCGAGGCGGTCAGGCGCGCGGATGGGGCATGGCGCGACGCCAACACCAAGCACGACCAGGCTTGTGCCCAGGTCGCCCGCTGCAGGGAGCAGCTCGAGAGGGCCTTGCAGCGCGATCAGGAGACTGTTCGGCAGCTGGCCGCCGCTGAGCTGGGCAAGCGAGTTGCTGCGCGGGCTTTGGCGTCCGAGGTGGGCCTGGGCTTCACGCAGCTCTCCGAGTCCCCGCAGAAGGATGGGAGCACCGACGGCGGCGAGCCGAAGATGTTCTCCATCAGCTGGGACCAGGAGTTTTTCGACCAGTTGGATGTGGGCGAGTTCGACTGCGAAGAGAGCGAGCGGACCGAGCTCAAGCGGCTCCAGGCGTAACTCCAGGACACCAAGGGCCTCCTCCAGACGCGCAGCGAGCAGGTCACGGCGTGGAGGGCCCAGATGCTCGACATGCAGAATGGCATCCGCGCGCGCATGGCCAAGACAAGGAAGGGCCAGGAGGGCCAGGGCGTCCCGATTGGGCCAGCCGCCCCGTCTACGCCTACGGCTCCTTCGGGCAACGGCGCGGCTGGCGCGCCCAGCGCCGACGGCAGCGGCGACCAGGCGGACAAGACGGAGGCTCAGGAGGCGGATATCCAGTAGGAGATCCACCGCATCAGGGCCGCCAAGCAGAAGGCTGCCGGGGAGGCGACCAAGGCTGCGTTGGCCGCGGTAGCGCCGCCTGAGGGTGGAGCGCCTGCAGCCTCGACGGCGGCGTCAGCGTGACAGTTGCCGTCCCCCGCTGACGGGGGCAGCCATGACGTGCGGTCGCCCACCTGCTCGTCAGCGTCTACCAGTGGGTCAGCTGGAACTGCCTCGCAGTTCATTTCTCCTTCTACCAGTTCGGCATCTTCAGGGTGGTCGGCATCAGCGTCCTCCTCTTCGGCATCTTCGTCGACGTCGGCGGCATCAGCTGCGGCAGGCGGGAGTGAGGCCGCGGGCGCTGCCTGCTCTGATGCCCAGGCGACTTTGCAGCGGCAGTTGGCACGTTCTCAGGCTAGCGACCAACTCTCAGTAGGGGAAAGCTCGGTTGTGCAAGTCTTGTTCAGTAATATCACGATTTTAGGGCCTCGGGGTTGGAAGTACATTCAGCATCTGAAGCAAAACGGAGCTCATCAGTATTTTTCTCTGTGCGAGGCTCATGTTGGCAGGGGCTCACGTCTCGAATGGGAATAGAGATTTCGCTCGGGTAAGCTCAAGTCTTTCATCTATTGCGCTCGTGAGACGGGTAGGCAATGGTTGGCCGCGTCAGGAAAAATGCGTGCTAACGAGGGTGGCGAGCTCTTCTTGTGCGGAAGGCATCGGCAGGCTCACCATCTCTCCCAAGCCCAGTATCCCATTTCTTCTCTCTGCGCCGACGGCTCCCAGAGCTATGACGGTTTCCTCCCAGTTATTCTCAGCCCCCAGGGTTTCAGCATAGTTCTTATCACCCTGTATGGGCTCTGTTCCATTCGCTGGCGACAATTTACGTAGGTTCGCCCGTCTCGGAGCCCTCCTTCAGATGCTCCAGATTCCCTGGGTCATTCTCGGGGATTTTAACTTTTCCCCCTTGGTCCTGGAGGCCAGTGGTTCCCTCGCTAAGGTCGGGGGGGCCGTCGCCAAACCACCTTCAGATTTCACGTGTATAGGCGCTAGCGGGTCTAGCCTGATAGATTATGCCGTGGCCTCCCAGTCTGCTCTCCCCTACATCCTTGGCCTCCAAGTGGTCCATGATGTCCCATGGAAGCCTCATTCGGCATTGTCCTTCCAATTGAGAGGGCAAGGTGAACAGCTCCTCACTTGCGCCCTCCTCCTCCTCGAACTTTTCCCTCAGGTCCAGCGGCCGAAGGCGGAGAGCCAGCCTGGTTCCAAGGCCTCGCGTGCCCGCGCTGCTCCGGTCGGACGTCGGGCTACCGCCCGCAGTAAACATGCCGCTTTTGCTCAGGAGTTGCACGGCGACCTTCTTGACAAGTCGACCGATGCGGTCCAGGATGAGGGAGTTGACCCAGCCAGGCCCAATGATGCAGCTGTGCCAGGTCAAGACCTCCTCAAGGATCCTGAAGTTTTTCCTGGCTGCCCTTTCGGTCTTTGGGATGATGAAATCGATCCCTGGGCCGACCTTCCCAATTTCGCGGAGTCCTCCTCCCCCCCCCTCCTCCTTCTGGGGGCCCGTCTCCGTCCGAAGTTCTGCCTGATGTGAATTCGCTGACCGACCCCGCCCCACTGAGGATGGCTGAGGCAGAGAATGATAATAAGGCCCCCCCCAGCGAGACGCCCCAGGACCCTAATCCCGATCCCAGCTCCGCTGCTGATGCTGCTGCTCCTGCTTCTTTCTCCATTCCCGCAGCCCCGTGGCATTTGGCTCAAACTGAAGTCGGCTTCCAGCCCCAAACACTCCGACGTTTGGTCGCCTGTTCGTGCTTCAGTCGCCTTTCACGTGGGCGGCAAATATGTGATGCAGGTCAGCAGCGCTTTCAGCTCATGGATTTCCGCAGTAGAGCACACGTTTCGGGCTCATCGCCAGCAGGTCAGCCAGGGCTCGGCTATCTCCAGGGCTTCCGGCCCCAAGTTGGTGGTTCGTCGGGCTCGTCAGTCAGAACATATCCGAGACATGCCGTATCTCGACGCGGTGGCCTCGCGGTGGGCCAGGGCCCACACCATCCTCGCCAAGACTGCTCGGCATCGTCGTCGAGCCAACGGCGCTGCCCAGGTCAGGACCCTCGTTGAGTGCGGGATCAAGCTCATTGGCCAAGCCCCCGCGAGTACGGCTTCCAGCATCAGCAAGCTGCCGACGGCCACTCCCTGGGCCACATGGCAGTCGGTGTTCAACGACCTTGGTAGTATTTCTCAAGAGCAGCTCGACGTGTACGAGGCAGAGTTGTTCAGAATCATGAATCGGGCTCAGCCCAGGGCAGTGGCATCTTCTCTGGCAGATTTCAAGCAATGGGTTTCTGATCACGATGGCACTGGGGCCCTCTTCAAGCCTACCAAGGAGGCTCCTCTACCGACCCTTGAGCTCGATTCGACAGATGGAGTGATATATCAGCCGATGGACGTCACAGATAAGAAGACGCAGCATTGGCACAAACTTTGGACGTCTTCTCAAGACATTTCAATGGATACGGTTTCAGCCACTTTCAGAAGAATCAAGGAGGCGACCTTCCCGGGCGACCTTCCCGAGATCACGACGAGCGACATCAGGGGGGCTCTCAGGTTCATGAAACCTCGTGCAGGCCAGGGGCTCGACAGGCTGTCCCCGACTGATATGGACCGCCTACCAGATGTTGCGCTCGCCTCCCTCGCCTCTCTCTTTGTCATGATTGAGGAGTCTTGCGCATGGCCGTGGCAGTTACTTCCTGTTCTCGGTCGCCTTCTCCCTAAAAAGAGTTCAGGCGACAGAATAATAGGCTTGGTGTGCCGTCTATGCCGTGTATGGTCCCTTGTGCGAGAACCCGTTGTCAAGAGCTGGAGCAGGGATGCATGTCCATCTTGGGGCGCGGCCATCGAGGGCAATTCAGCCCTCAAGGAAGCATTCATGCGAGCGCTAGATGAAGAACTCTACTGGCGCCTCAAGATGGCCAATGGTCACGCTCTTTGTGACACCAAGAGTTTTTATGATATGATGGAATGGGATATCTTAGTGAGCGGGGCCCTCAAGTACGGCTTCCCAGCGCGCGTCCTCTTCCTCGAGCTGCAGGTCTGCACGGGCCCTCGGCTGCTCGCTCAGTCCGACGCGACATCTCAACCCTTTCAAGCTACACGGTCCATCATCCAGGGCCTCAGAAGCGGGACCCGCTTTGCCCGCTGCATGACCAACAAAGTCATGGAGGTAGTCACCACAGCCAACCCGTACCTCTCGGAACGGTTATGGATTGACGACTTTTCTCAATCTGCAGTAGGGTCACCAGTTGCCGTTGAGGATGCTCTGGTCAACGGTATCACGGCAGTTAGCGATGCCCTGATTGAAGAGTCTTTGGAGTTGGCCCCCAAGAGCGTCGTCACATGCTCGGATATGAAGACCGCTCGTGAGGTGGTGCGTCGCCTTCGCCGCCGCGGCATCTCGGTCCAGGTCGCCAAGCAGGCCCCGCACCTCGGAGTCGACTTAGGCAGCGGCCGCATACTAGCCCGAGCCACTCGGACCAAGAGGATGGAGCAGACGCGTGGGCAGCATGGCAAGGTACGCAAGTTTGCAGCTTCCACTCGGAGGCTCAAGACTTTGCAGAAGGTCGAGAGAGCTGGACCCCAAGCCGGGGCCACTTATGGTCACGAAGTTCACGGTCTACCTCAGACTTCCATCCAGGCATTGCGACGGCGCCTTGGTGCTGTGGCAGGTGGTCACCGGCATGGGAGGTGCATCACCACTCTTTGGACCTTCGCACGCCAGGGCACGACCCTGGTTATCAGCTGGTGAGGAAGTGCATCGGCATGTGGTTGAAGGTTTGGCTCACCGAACCTCGTGTTCGATGCTCTGGCAGGAGACGGTTGCCCAGCTGCGGAAGATGACCCTCGACATCGAGCGCGACGCGCTAGGGGTCCTTTGACAGTTGTCATCCACTACCTCCTCCAGGCCAACTGGGATCCAGCATCTCCGACGGAATAGTACAGTCCTACAGGTGAAGACGGCATCGTCCATGGGTGGTCGTTTCCAGACGGCCTTGAAGGGATCGACCAGGCCACTTGCCTTTTGGACGAATTCACACACTCAGTTCAGTTACAGCAATGGGAGATTGCGTCGCACGGATATTGTGGTGCAGGTATGGAGGGAGGAGTCGACAATTTCAGCTACCGTCGCTTCCTCTACCAGTTAGAGCAGCTCCCGCACGGTAGGCGCCTTGCGGAGCTCATGATGGTCATCGCAGTGGGAGGCGTTTGGCCTGCAGAGCGGAGGAAGGATGGAGGCTTCGCCGAGTCCGACCTCTGCCCACGCTGCAAAAAAAGATAAGGACACACCGTTGCACAGGTATTACACTTGTGAGTGCAATTCGGATGCAGCATCTGCCGCATATGCTCACTCTGACCAGTTGTGTTATCAAGCTATAGCGCAGTCAGTTAGTGAGGAATGTTTTTGGTTTAGGGGGTTAATTCCCGCCTCCTGGACCAAAGTGGACCCCCCCACCCCCGTGGAATCCTGGTCGGCCCCTCCCGAAGCGAGGGTGATCGATCCTTTGTATTTTGGTGTAGGCACCCTCGATAATCCTGTTATCTTGCACGGGGACGCCTCAGGAGGCCCCGACGCCCACGACCCTCGTCTTCGACGGGTTGGGGTTGCGGTTGTCGATTCCTCCCATTGGCGCTCCAATGGTGGTGCTCGGTATCTTTTCGGTCCCCTCCCTGGCCCCCTACAAACGGTCGCTAGGGGGGAACTCTATATGTTGCTCACCGCTCTTAGGTTTTCGGACGGCCCCCTTGTCTTCGTGACGGACATCGACGCCGTCGGTGCAGGGTGGTGGGACCGTCTTTTTGAGGTTCCTCGTGGTGCCAATGTGGACCTCTGGCGCGATATAGGTAAGGATCTCTTAGCCGAGAATCGGGGCCCTGGCTCCGTCGTTGTCCTGTGGGTCCCGTCTCGCCTCGAGGCTTCTGAGATCATAGCCAAAGATGTGCCTCGATGGGTGGTTGAAGGAAACACCTTCGCCGACGTTCTTGCTGGAGAAGCGGCTATGGCCGCCCGTGTTCCCGAGGCCCAGAGGCACAGAGTTCTGCGTATTGAGGCTGACGCATGCAGAATCCGCCACCGTCTGCTTCGAGCTACTCTAGAGGTTGCCGAACTCGAGCGTGTTGGTCGTTTGGGAAAACGGGCCCCTGCTGCTCCTGCTCGTGCTCCTCGACTCGCTCCCCCTGCTCCTGCCGCGGTGGCCCTTTTTCAATTCTGCTCACACTATCAGCCCATGCGGTATGAAGTGCCTGGTGTGTCACGGGTCCACGAGTGTGGCAGCCAAGGGGGAGTTTTTACAATCCGAATGCTTTCGGCCTGATAGGTGCACCAGTCACACAGTTCGGGTTCCTCAGGGGCGGCGTTTGCATCTCGCTGGGGGGTGGGTCCACCCGTTTCATCAGATGAGCTGTCACGAGCCTCTTGCAGTTTGGTTATGCGGATCTTGCGGGTGTATCGGCTCGCAGCAGCTGGGAGGCCTCGCAAAGGAGTGCAAGCCCCCGACCAAGACGGGCAAGGAATACCTTGCCAGAGTAGCCAAATGCCTCACGCCCAAAGTTCTTAGCACAGCTGAGAAGGAGGCTCGGTCTTAATTAATATTGGATTCGCTACGCGATAGATCTGAATCTCTGAACCTCCCCCTCCCCCTCCTCCTCCTCCTCCTCTTCCTCCTCCCTCCTCCTCCTCCCCCTCCTCCTCCTCCTCCTCCCTCCTCCCTCGTCCTTCTCCTCCTCCTCTCCTCCTCCTCCCCCTCCTCTCCTCCTCCTCCTCCTCCTCCTCCTCCTCCTCCTCCTCCTCCTCCTCCTCCTCCTCTCTCCTCCTCTTCCCCCTCCTCTCTTCCTCCTCCTCTCCTCCTCCTCCTCCTCCTCCTCCTCCTCCTCCTCCTCCCCTCCCCTCCTCCCCTCTGTTCCTCCTTCCCCTCCTCCCCCTCCTCCTCCTCCTCCTCCTCCTCCTCCTCCTCCTCTCTCCTCCTCCTCCTCCTCCTCCTCCTCCTCCTCCTCCCCCTCCTCCTCTCCTCCTCCTCCTCCTCCTCCTCCTCTCCTCCTCCTCCTCCTCCTCCTCCTCCTCCTCCTCCTCCCCTCCTCCTCCTCCTCCTCTCCTCCTCCTCCTCCTCCCCCCTCCTCCTCCTCCTCCTCCTCCTCCTCCTCCTCCTCCTCCTCTCTCCTCCTCCTCCTCCCTCTCATCCCCTCCTCTTTCTCCTCCCCATCCTCCCCCTCTCCTCCTCCTCCTCCTCCCTCTCCTCCTCCTCCTCCTCCTCCCTCCTCCTCCTCCTCCTCCTGTCCTCTCCTCCCCGTCTTCCCCCCCCCGTCCCCTCCTCCCCGTCCCCTCCTCCCCCCCCTCCTCCTCCCTCCTCCCCCTCCTCCTCACCCCTTCTCCCCCTCCTCCTCCCTCCTCCTCCTCCTCCTCCTCCTCCTCCTCCTCCTCCTCCTCACCCTCCCCCCTCCTCCCCCCTCTTCCCCCTCCGCCCGTCGGCCAGGGCGGCTCTGCCCGTGGAGTCCATGGCGGATGCCTCGTCGATCGTGACCGCTTTGCAGATCCAGCAGCCGGCGTGGGCAGCCAATTTGGTCCTCGTGATCGTTCCGATCAGCATCCTCATCTGATGGGCCTGTTTCCCACCACCACCACCACCATAAGTTGGAGGAGGAGGAGGAGGAGGAGGACCCCCTCCCCCTCCAACTTATGGTGGTGGTGGTGGTGGAAAACGGGCCCATCCTCATCATAATCTACCTCCAGTCGGAGAAGACGCTGCAGGAGAGGGACGCCGTGATCGGCAAGCAGAGGCTGTGAGTTCGGCAGCGTACCTCGGAGGTGGTCGAGCGAGGCGCTCCTGACAGTGCAGCTGTGGCGTCACAACTCTGCGGCTGACGCGTCTGATTTTTGAGAGAGGAAACGACGATCCTTCTGGTATAGTCGGTTGTGGGGCGCTGTACACTATGCCACATGTGCGCCCCATGACAAAAAAGAGGCTCGACGGGTGCACGTTTCTTCGCCCCCCCCTCCCCCCCCTTCTCGCCCCCCCCCCCAGCAGGCAACGCCCGGGCCCTCGTCGTGGTCGGTGTGTTGTCTTCGTCGACGTCGCATTGCAGGTGCTTGTTGCAGCCTGGTGCCATTGTGGTCGAGGTTCACTCCTCGCTCACCTGTCACTGCAGCTGTTGGAGCTCCGCGAGCAATAAAAATCGTTAACGTAGTCGTCGACGTGGTCGTCGCCGTGAGCGCTGTCGACCTGGCTGGCTTCTTCGCCCCACCCCCCCCATGTATTGCCACCCCATCAAGCACCGCCCGAGCCCTCGTCGTGGTCGGTGTCGTACTCATCGCAGTCGTCGTTGACGTGGTCATTGACGTAGTCAGTGACGTGGTCAGTGACGTGGTCGTCGGTGCTGTCGACTCGTACCTCGCTCTTTGTGCCACCTGTTTAGAAGCCGGCGGGGCGTCTCAGAAGCGCTCCGGTCTGCTGTGAAGTCCTCCGTGTCCCGGGGAAGGCTCAGAAAACTTCTCGGGAGGCCGGGTGATTTCCGAGCCTTCTGAGAAGGCCCGCCCTGTTTCACTCCCCCCCGTGCTCGCCGCCGATCGTTGCTACGCCGGTCGTCGAGACCATGAACTTGACCCCCGGCGCCGCGTGGAGATCTACAGAGTCTGACTGCTCTCTGGCCGTTCCGCGGCCGCTTCCTCCTCCCTGCTGTTGCCCCTCTGTGCCCTTTCGCCGTGGTTTGGCTACGGACGCGTCCCGCCGTCGGCCCGATCGCCGATCGCTTGATGGGCCCAACCCACCGCAGAAACAAAAGTCATATTTGTCCGCTTCCCTGGGCCAGAGCATGCTCGCGTTGTGAGGAACTCCTGACGGGAGGTTTTCGGCAGCTCTCCGCGCCTTTGGGGGCCTTGGCCCAGTCCCAGGACAGTCAAACATTCGACTCGTGAAGAATAAACCCGGTCCTGGGGGAAAGGGTCGGGTCTTCTTGGGGGCCCGTATGGATCAAGTCAATCAAGGCACTGCATGGTTGGGGAGGGCCATCGTGGCCACGGCAGGACACCGCTCAAAACAGGATGGCGCCCAGGACAGGGACAGGAGATTCGCCAATCAGTTCTTGCACTGGAGCGGGTCCTGGCGCATATGTTTCTCGAATCAGTGCTCGCTCTCAATGGGTCTCAGCGGGTATGGAAGGAAACGGTGCAAGTACCGGCCGATTCCGGCAAGTAGCCGGGCTGTCGGGTTCTTGGTTTTTGATGCTTGCGAAAATGTTTGGCCAATTCAAGTGGGCGGCCGGGTACACAAGGAGAGAGCAGATTAAGCAGGGAGAGAGGTAGAGAGAGAGAGAGGAAGTAGAGAGTATAGATAGAGAGCGGAGCGAGTTGAGGGTAGATGCTGTAAGCATTTTAGAAGCAAGAGAGAGAGAGAGAGTGGAGAGAGCGAGAGAGAGAGAGAGAATAGAGAGAGAGAGAGACAGAGAGAGAGAGAGAACATAACGAGAGGGATTTTGAGACGGAGTAGAGAGTGCGAGAGAGAGAGAGAGACAGAGAGAGAGAGAGAGACAACAACAAACATGGTATTCATGACCAGTTGTCTGAATATGTGTCCATCGTTGGGCTCTCCGACCCCGGGAGGAACTCACGTGAAAGCCCCAGGAGTTCTGCGATATAGGGCCCTTGGTGCCATGCAAGCGTAAAGAGCATGTGCAACACTTCATACAGAACTTGATGCCTAGCGGCATCGTGGTGGAGGCTCCAAGGGCGTCCTTGGGGGCAGCTCGGGGCCAGACGGCTTCCGAACGACCACAAGACGGCTTGAGGTATTCAGTAGGCAGCCTAGGACGGCGCAAAAAGGGACCAAGACGACGCCAATATGGCCTAGGAGGTCTCAAGGCAGCCAAGGCGGGTCGCAAGGTATCATCTTTAAGACCATCCACGAGGGGCCGACGAGGATACCCAGACGGCCAATTTTAGGCCGAAATCACATGAATTTCATCTGATTTTGCAAATGCATATTTTTTCACATCTCCGAGCTCAAGAGAGCACAAACGCGCCCCAATAGCAACATTGGTCCCCAAGATGGTCTTTCGAGGCCTGGGGTAGCCTCGAGGCAATTCAAAGAGGGTCCTGAGAGAACCTCCCGACGGGACCCAGACGGCCCGAGTTGGCCCCGAGGTGGCCCAATAGAGCCCAGAGGCAGCAGTAGCTCCAGCCCGGGAAAACTCTAGGGATCCCCTGGAAGCGCCCGGACCCACGAGGCCCGAGAAAGCAGCAGGAGTGCCCAGTGGCCAGACGATCTCCACCAGGGGCTCGAGACGCGGCGCCAGAACGCCCGACCCCTCCCCAAGGGGGTGGTTTTGCGTCCCAGATCCACTTCGAGAAGCGTTGCGCCCGATGACGGGCCCTTATAGAGGCCCAAATCGAGGGGAAACAAAAACGTCTGGATACAACCAATAACGTGACGTCGGAGGTCCGGGGATGCGGACGGCGACGGTCTCTCCAGCGCCAGCGATGGCGGCGGCGGCGACGCCGGCGACGGCGGCGCCGCACGCGCCCCCCTTCCTTGGGCAGGCTCGGCGGCAGCAGGTGGACGAGTGGCTCAAGACGCTCAACCAGCCCGCGACGCGCGCTGGCGTGAGTGCTGGGTGATCTTTCAAGGGGGGATCAGGGAGAAGAACCTCGAACAACAACAACAACAACAACAACAACAACAACAACAACAACAACAACAACAACAACAACAACAACAACAACAACAACAACAACAACAACAACAACAACAACAACAACCACAACCACAACAACAACAACAACAACAACAACCGCATATAACTAAATGTTCGAAGGTCCGCGCGGATTTTTAGGATCAGCGCCGCCCCTGGCGCCCTCTGCGCGCCCGGGAGGGTGACCAGCGCAGATCCAAAAAAAACGCGCGGACCGTCGAAACATGATGTTCATGCTACGATTCCTTGCTGAGGATAGCAAACGAGCCTGGCGCGACCCCAATTACGGGTCGTGCTTCTCCCAGTGCAATCCAAGACAGTTCTGAGCAATGGAAGGCAATGCGATGCGACGCTTTGCTCGGCGTTGCTTGGCATTGCTTGGCATTGCAGGGAGGAGGAGGAACCGTGCTTCGTTATGTTGGGTTTCCCGGGGCGCCCCTCGTCTCCACGGCGGGATCCGCCTGGAACTTTTTGCCAGAGTTCACCCCTGGACACGTTCGGGGATCTTGGTTTCGCTCGGACGTGTGCATTTTTTCTCGGCGTGGATTATTAAGGAGCATCCTGGATCATCCTGCGAACAAAAAACACGCACGAAACCGGAACAAAACACAGGGAACGGACGTCCGAGCGATGGCGAGGGATCGACATGTCACCCCAAACCTCTGGCGGATTATGTGCTCAACCCTGGCGTCGTTTCTCGATGGCTTCCTGCGGGTGCCGTCGTCTGGCCCCAGGGCCATCCGAAGCTGCAGTCGGGCCGCTGAAGCAGGAACCCTTTTCGTTGGGGAGGAGCTCCGTGTTCCTTGATTGTTTGGCATGCCTTCAGCTCTCTTCGGGACGTCGAGGTCTATTTGATGGAACGACGTGGCCTCGCCCCTTCTTCAGGGTTTCTTACGACAGCGTCTCGAGTGTCGTGCGGGACGAAAGCCTCCACCCGGAAAGGGGGTCGGGACCCCCCGGGGGCCCGCGGACCATGAAGGCCGCGGACCAGCCAGCGGCCGCCGCAGGCCGGCCCCGTCGAGGGGGCCCTGCTGCCGCCCTCGGTGCGTGCCCCGGGGCGCCTGCTGCCTCTCCCGCCCCCCCCCTCCCGCTCGGCATCGCTGGACCGACCCCCTGTCCGCATCCCCCCCGCTCAGCATCCCCGCCGTCCCACCACCGTCCCACCACCCCTGATGGGCCTGCTTTGCACCACCACCACCACCACCACCACCACCACCAGTTAGAGGGGGGAAAGGAGGAGGAGGCGGAGGATGATGATGATGATGAGGAGGAGGAGGAGGAGGAGGAGGAATTCCCTCCCCCTCCAACTGATGGTGGTCGCGGTGGAAGGCAGGCCCTTTGACCCCAGTTGGAGGATGATATGTGCGCCTCGGAAGCCTGATGGGGGCAGCCCATGTCCCCGTCTATGCCTGGGGCCCAGTGCCCACGCCGATGGGGGATGTGCATCGGCGGAGCGAGGGCACCCCCCCCCTCCGTCTGCGCAGAAGGAGGACGGCGGAGGAAGGAGGAGGGCTTGTTTTGTTTCCTCCAGGCAGGGGTCCAGTAACAAGCCTGGACGTGGCGAGACATAGGCTCCAGCAAGCAAGAACCCAACAAACGTGTTCACGGTTCGTCAGGAGGGGGCAGAAACACGCAGGCACAATGAACGGTCGACTCCCAGGGAATTATGGGAAAGTATGGGAAGTGGGGGAGAAGACAGAAACCCAGAAGTTATGTGAACTTATGGGGTATCCTGTTATGTGTGTCTATTCATGTGTGTGTCCCAGGACCCCTTCAGCTCGAGCGGACCCCAGCCTCCACAAGAGTTGCAACAGCTTTACGTTTGGGGTGGAGGCCTGTGGAGATTTGAGCCCAGGCCCACGCGCCGACATCTCCAGCTGGGGACTTACACAGGACTTTTCCAGGCCCCGATTCATCCCACGGGCGAGGCGGGAGGAGGAGGCAGGAGGGTTAGGGGGACGGGGAGGAAGGGAGTCGGGGGGGCGGGGGGACGGAAGGATCTGACTCGCGGTGGCGCGGCCCGCGGCGCGGCTTGGTGCTTGCGGCGACCTGCTGGCCTCTCTGGCTTTCTCGTGCCGACAGTTATGCCGAGCCAGGTGTGCGAGTGCACTCGGGCTCGCAGGGTCGCCGTCTGCGGTGCAGCTTGGCGTGGCGGTGCGCGCAGGGAGGAGGGCCCTCAGATCTGTACGTCGCAACAAAACGTGTGACGGCGATGCTGGCTGTCTGCCTCCCGAGGCCACTTCCAGGCCCCGGACCCGTCAAAGAAGGATTCAGGATGCCGAGCCAGACCAGGGGAAGGGGCCGAACCCGTCGTAGCCTCTGGGCGGCGAAAAGATGATGCAACGTGGGAGGATATGGTGACTAGGGGGGTGGGGGGAGGATGGATGTGGCAGGATGGAGAGGAATAGTGACAGGCAGGAGGGGGGGAGGGAACATCAAGGGAGGGAGAGGGGATGGAGGAGGCAGGAGGGAGGAGTGGACGTAGGAGTAGTGCGGTCGAGGTGCAGTGCGGCAGGAGGGAATTGTTGACGCTTCGCGAATCCCCACCAGCCCATCCGGAAACGGTGCCCAGAGGAATTGCCTCGATCAGGGAAGCGGGCAGCACACAGAGGAAGGGTCCACCAGTGGAGGCTTCTTGGAGCGTCTTGGGGGCCTCTTGGCGGTCCCGGACGCCTCTTAGAGCGTGGGTGCCTCGGAGAGCTTCTTGGGGCCTCTTGGGGGTGGCCTCCTGTTGGAGCTCTTTGGCCACTTGGAGCCGTCTTGGAGCGGTCTTGGGGCCTCTTGGAGCATCGTGGGCGCCATCTTGAGGCATCTTGGTATATCTTGAGCCATCTTGGAGATCATCTTTGGCTCTCCCAGGCGCTCTTGGAGTTATCTGAAGCAATGCCCCCCCAGGAGACAAAAATGTGGCCAAAACCTCAGTAAAATCAACGATGTTGGCATTGTCGCCGAGGCCTCTTGGAGCGTCTTGGGTGCCTCTGGGGGGCCTCTTGGGCCCTTTTGGAGGTCTCTTGGAGGTCTCTTGGGAGCCTCTTGGGGGCATCCTGGGGGCCTCCTGGGGGCCTCTTGGGGCTCCCTGACCACCTCTTGGGGCCATCTTGGGGCACCCTTGGGGCCTCCTGGGCGCTTCTTGGGGCCATCTTGGGTGAGATCGATCACAGGAGGGGGGGGTCCTAATTAGCGTCCCCTCCTCAGGAGGCCAAACTGGGGCCCAAACCTTTATAAAATCAATGATTTTGGCTTCCTCGCCACGGCCGTTTTGGACGCCCTGACACCTCGCGGAACCCCTTATCCAGGTCCAGGGGAGGGGGTAGGGGGAGGGGTTCACTTGCCAAACTTGAAGTTGTCAACTCCACTGCTCGCGCAATCATCCCACCCACCCACCCGCAACTTGGTTTGCAAAACCCATGCGGGACCGAGCACAGATATCGCTCCGGGGTCGTCTTGGAGCCCTCGGGGGCGTCTCAAGAGCGCCCCAAGAAGGCCGGAGAAGCAAGACGGCCGACGACGACGACGACGACGACGGCGGCGACGACGACGACGCCGACGTCGACGACGACGAAGACGACGACGCCGACGCCGACGACGACGACGAAGACGACGACGACGTCACCAACGAAGACGACGACGAGGGAGGAGGGAGGACGACGACGACAACGACGACAACGACGACAGCGACGACAACGACGACAACGACGGAGGAGGGAGGACGGCGACGACGCGAACGACGAAGGAAGGAGGAAGGACGGCGACGCCGACGACGACAACGACGAGGGAGGAGGAAGACGACGACGAGACGACGACGACAACGACGACGACGACGGCGACGAAATAGGAGGGACGACGACGAGACGCCGACGACGGACGACGACGACGACGAGGGAGGAGGAGGAAGGACGACCACGGCGACAACGACGACGGAAACGACCACGACGCCAAAGAGGACGACGACGACGAACACGAGGAAAGACACAGGACGACGTAGGCGACGACGACGACGACGCGGAAGGAGGGAGGACGGCGATGACGACGACGACGACGACGCCGCAAGAGCGCGCGCGCACGCTTTTGTTGAAAATCCGTGTTGCGAAACCTTGTGTTTTTGTAGGTTTGTTGGACGCGCGATTTTGAAATCCTTCCGAAACCCATGGGTTTTGAAGGATTTCGGCGTACGCGCGCGACGACGCGCGCGTCTGCACTTCGTCTCATTTTTTGCAGAGGATTCTCGCGACGGCACACGCGCAAGGGCGTTCGACAGATTTCGTCATGCGCGCGCGACGCCCGTTTGGTAGCATGTTGTGAACATCTTGAAAAACCAATGGTTTTCTTAAGATTTCGCAAGAGCTCGCGCGTAAGCTTTTTTGGTGCAAATCAGTGTTACGAAAACCTAAGTTTTTGTATGTTTGTTGGGAACTCGATTGCGATATCCTTCCGGCACCGCAGGTTTTTGAAGGATTGTGCGCACTTCGTCACATTTTTTTGCAAGGGATTCGTGAAAAAAGTGTTATGTTAGATCAACCAATGTCACCGCATAGTGTTTTTTACACGGGAATCTCAGGGGGAGCAACCCGGTTGGCCTGGGACATTTCGATTTTATATTTAGGATGGACATGTGGTCCGAATCATATGTGATTCACATACCCGAAAGGGGGGGCGATTACGCCGGGGGGGGGGGAGAGTCTATTCTCTTTTTAGAAAGGAGAATTAACCCCTCCCCGAAGGGGAAGAAGGAGGGTGGAAGAGGAAACGCTCTAAACCACTGACGCCCAGAGGGCTGGTGGGATTCGTGGGATAAGGGGGGGGGGCGCTGGGAATGGGAAGGGCAGTAGGGCTAAAATGAGGGAGGCGGGGCAGCCTATACTATACCATGCAGTCGGACCGAGGTATAAGATTGAGGTCGGTTCGGGGAGGGTACCCTAAAGTTCCCCGTGTATATTTGATGTTTTTGTGCACCCTGGGGAGGGTACGGTACCCTTGGATGTTCTGCCGACGGAGGATCTCGTATTCTCGAGGGATGTGTTTCTGTCCGAGGTTCGACTCTAGGGCTGAAGCGAGGGAGGAGGGGCAATCGGTGCCACAGCCCCTGCAGTTGCGGATGTGAGCGAGGGGGCGGCGTGGTCGTCGGCAGCATGCGGCAGCCGCCGAGGCTCCGAAGAAACCCGCCGCGGGCGCGGTCTTTCACGCATCACACAGCGATCCTGTCGCAGGCGCCGAATTTTCGTCAAGGCAATGTGCGCGGGTCGCGGGCGGGTCGCGGGCGGGTCGCGGGCGAGGAGGACGACAACAAGAAACAGCAACCGGCAGTAATCAACACATCACTGTTCCTCACCGCGAGCGCCCAATTCATGCGCGCACCCAGGGAGGGTATAATGACCGTTCGGCCCCCATCACTCTGATCACATAAATCTTGTGTATATCTTTATCGGAGGTTCGGGGGTGAGATCTCAGTGGAACGGAGAGCCCCCCACTGGGAAATCGGTTTCGGTTTCGTGTTCGTGTCGTGCGTGCGGGCGAAGCAAAGCCGCGTGGGCGCGCGAGAGGAATGACTCCGCCGTCACTGCGGCGATTCGGATGCCCAGCGGGTGCGCGTGGCCTAGGGTGTCCCGCCGTGGTGTCCTGTGGTGTCCCGTTTTGTGTTCCGTCGGGTGTTCGTCGGCGGTGGGCGGGCGGTGGCTGGGGGTGTTCCGAGTTGGTATCGATTGTGATGTCGATCGTGAGATCAACAATTAGATCGCTCTAATGTTGTGGATAGTATATCGACACTGAGGTTGATTGTGACACAGGTTGTGAGATCGATAGTTGGATCATTCGTGAGATCGATCAGAGGAATCGATCATCGACTCTATAGTGATATCGGTAGTGAGATCGAAATCGAGATCTATATTGAGATTTATAGCGAGATCGATCGTGAGATCTTTAGCGATATGTATCGAGTGTGATCGATCCCGTGAGGTCGATCGCGGGATCGACTCAGTGAGATCAAAAGCGGGGACGATAGTGGCATTACATCGCAACGCAAACTCGTCATCACGCGTCGTCGCTAACTCGAGGGCGCGTCACCAGCATCGCCATCATCACACCCATCGCATTTGCCAGCGGTTGGTAGCAGTTGGTTCGTTCCCTCACCCCCGACCTCCTTATCACCCGAAGGGTGGTCATATAGGTGTAGAACTATAGCCGTAAGGGCTTCACCCGCTGCCGCCGGCCCCCTTCTCTATCATAATGGGATCCATCAGAGTCGCGCCAGTGCGTCTTGGCGCTGCCTTGGCGCATCTGGGAACATCATACGGGGGCGGATCGGAATCATCAGCACATATTGAGACGGTGACGTTATCGAAGACGCTTACTGCGAATCACCGCCGCCCCCTGCCTTCTAGAATCGCCCATGTGGCCGAGCGTTGTGGCAAGAGCTCTGCCAAGCTATCGGACTATGGGTTCCCCCCGTCGTTGTGGAAACCCTTCGGGGAACACTTGGGGGATGATGGCGGGGGAGGAGGCGGAGGAGGAGGAGGCGGAGGAGGAGGAGGAGGAGGAGGAAAAGGAGGAGGAGGGGGCATCTTGGGAGCCTCTGGGGGCACTCTTGGGGCCTCCTGGGAGCTTCCTGGGAGCCTCTTGGAGGCATCTTGGGGGCCCTCTTGGAGGCCTATTGGGGGCTTTCGGGGGAATCTCGGGATCATGTTTGGCCGTCTTGGTGGGCTCCTGGCCCGTCTCACGCCGTCGGAAGCCGTTTGGGGGGCCTCTTTGGTTAGGGCGCTCCAGGGCCGTCTTGGAGGCCATCTTGGGCTTCTTGGAGGCCTCTTGGGCCGTCTTGGGGCCCTCTTGGGGCCGTCTTGGGGGCCCTCTTGAGCCGTTCTAGTGCCATCCTGGAGGCCTTTTGGACGACTTGGGGGCTATCTTTGGGGGCTCTTGGGCCGTCTCGGGCCGTCGGTAGGCCGAAAAGGAGCAACGCCAAACTCCTTCAAACACCTAAGGCAACTCAATGATTTCGGACTCTTCAGGCCTTCCTGGAGGCCTCTTGGGCCATCTTAGGGCCATCTTCGGCCGTCTTAGTGGGCTCCTGGCCCGTCTGACGCCGTCGGAAGCCGTGTTGGGGGCCTCTTTGGGGCTTCTTGGAGCCTTCTTGGAATGCTCCAGGGCTGTCTTGGAAGCTTCCTTGGGCGTCGCAGAGGCTTCTTTGGCCGTCTTTGGGCCCTCTTGGGGCCGTCTTGGGGGCCTCTTGGGCCGTTCTGGGGCCATCTTGGAGGCCTATTGGGCGTTCTTGGGGCGATCTTTTGGGGCTCTTGGGTCGTCTCGGGCCGTCGGAAGGCAGAAAAGAGGCAAGTGCCAGAATTCTTCAAACACCTGCGGCAAATCAATGGAGGCCTCTTGGGCCGTCTTGAGCCTTCTTAGAGACATCCTTGGCCATCTTGGTGGGCTCCTGGCCCGTCTGACGCCGTCGGAAGCCGTTTGGGGGGCCTCTCTGGGCCGACTTGGAGCCTTCTTTGAATGCTCCAGGGCCGTCTTGGAAGCTTCCTTGGGCGTCGTAGAGGCTTCTTTGACCGTCTTTGGGCCCTCTTGGGGCCGTCGTGGGGGCCTTTTGGGCCCTTTTGGGGCCATCTTGGAGGCCTCTTGGGCGCTCTTGGGGCGATCTTTGGGGGCTCTCGGCCCGTTTCGGGCTGCAGGCAGGCCGAAATGAAGCAAATGCCAGAATCCATCAAACATGAAAGCAACATCAATGATTTTGGCCTCTTCGGGCACTCCTGGAGAACCTCTTGGAAGCCTCTTGGGCAGTCTTCGAGGCCTCTTGGAGGCGTCTTGGGCCGTCTGGGGCCGTCTTGGAATTTTCTTGGGCGAACTTGGAGGCATCTAGGACTCTTGGGCCGTCTCGGAGGCAATATTGGACCATCTTGGGCGATTTTGGAGGCCATCTTGGCCATCTTGGAAGCCAACTGAGGCCATCTGGGAGCCATCTGGAGCAGGAAAACCTTTTGGAACCACCTCCAGGAGAGCCTTTCGGGTGGCCGGCGGGCTGGGCCGGAGCTCCAGGGAGAGGTTTTTGGGAAAAGAACCAAAATTAAAACCGAAAGGGTTTACAAGCTGGGCACCCCTGTGACAAGTACAGGGTGCGGCAGATCCTAGTGGCTTTCGGCCCATCCCGCCACCGTGCCTGGGTTATGGGTCTGAGGCCTCTTGTGTATGATATATGTGTTGGGGTGTCGTGGGGAGCCTCTCGGGGGCTTCTTGGAGGCGGTTTGGGCGTCTCTGGGGGGGCCTCTTGGGGCCTCGTGGGGTATCTTTTGGGCCTCTTGGATGCCTCTTGGAGTCTCTTGGAGCCTCTTGGGGCCTCTTGGCGGCCTCTAGGGGCCTCCTGGGGGCTTCTCGGGGCACAAATATAAAATTGTCGGTTCGTGGTCCCCTGTTTGGGCCCCTCTTGGGGCCGTCTTGGGGCCCTCTTGGGCCGTATTGAGCGCGTCTTGGGCCATCTTTCTTGAAGCCCTCTTGGGCCGTCTTGCGGCCTTCTTGGAGGCCTCTTGGGCTGTCTTGCGGCGGTCTTGGGAGCTTCTTGAGCCGTCTTGGAGCGTCAGACAGACGAAAATGCGAGAAGGCCAAAATCTTTCCTGAGTCAAATCAGCAATGTTTGCGTCTTGTGGCTGTCTCGGGAGACCTCTTGGAGCGCTCTTAGGGCCTCTTCGGGCCCTCTTGGGCCGTCTTGGAGCCACCTTCGGGCGCCTTGCAGCACTCTTGGTCTCGGCAATGCGAATACTACGTAATTTGCGACAGCTTATGGCCTCGGCAATGTGTATATGGTCTAATGTACGAGAGGTGATTGCCTCGCGGACGCAACAATGGTTCAATTTCAAGGATTTGTTGCTTCGGAAACGTAGATATTAGGTAAGCCATCATAGATGATGTCCTTGGGGTTGCGAATCCCATGCATTTTTTACGTATCCCACGCCCTCCCGGGAATTCAGAGCACGCGATCCGAGGGTGGTAAATCGCCGGTTTGGGGCTCCCCCTTCGCGCGGATATCAACAGTTTACAGTGGGAAGCAGAACGCAGGACTGTAACATTGGAGACTTGGAATTGTGACTGGCTCAGGGAACATCAACCTAGTCATACAGCCTGGTGGCCCCATAAGGGGGCTGGCGGATCTGTACAGGATCGATGAAGAAAGAAGGGCAGCGACGATCAATAACAATGTCACGCTTTGGGCGATGATTGCGGCTTCAACATGGCACCTGCACCAGGTGTCCTGGGCATTGTTCCCCTTTTGAGGACGATAGAGGCCCTGGTGCTGATTGCGAATTTGATGTGATGACGAAGAGAAGCGGGCAGAAGACCGCATGTTTTGATGATGGTAGTGTGTGCGATTAAGTGGTTGGTGGTGGTGATGACAAGCAGAAGCAGGAAAAGGCCTGCGAAGGCGTGAAGCCGCCTCGGAACCTCTGGGGACCTCTGGCGACCTCCGGGGGAGGCGGAGGAAGTGATGGGAGCAAGGGGGCGATGGGGCAGGAGACCTATCAGGCCTTGTGCGGCTGGATGCTGCACGACTCTTGGTGCAGTCGGCCGCTGCACTCGCAAGCCGTACGCGCGTCATCCTGCCTCCGCGCCTGCTGAGTGCGGGCCCTTTTTGGTCTTGCCTCATCGGGGAGGGCCAGGGGGACGACGCGCAATCATACAGCCAGGTAGCGACAAGGCACAGGCCACCGAACGGCAGCCGACTACGGTGAATCTGGGGTGGGTGTGCACAGGTGTTCACGTGTGCACAGTCATGTTGGCGAGCAGCCTGTGCCAACTTTGACATCTGCGCTTTGATCCTCAGTTACATGGTATACGTATGGGGTCATAACAATCATCGCGTGGAGAGGCACACGTACATTCCGCAGAAGCACCGCCGGAGCCTATATCTTCCATCCCCTCTCGCCGGTAGAGTTGGAGAGCATCCGCAGGCGGGCCTGGGGGGTGATTGACCATTGGGCGTCACCTCGACGGCAACTCCGCTCTGGAGCCAGAGAGTGCACAGGATCACCAGCGCTTTTCTCGGGTATAGCCAGGACCCCAGGTAAGGGGACCCGGTTAGTAGTAGGGCCCCCGTCCCCCTAGAATGGCCAGGATCATTAAACCAGGTCTGCCGTAGGGGGGCGTCCCCCAGTACACATCACTAAACCAGGTCCCACTGAACCCAGTTCTGCCATCGCCCTATTTTCACCCGAGCTTCGCATCCCAGAGTGCGGCAAGCAGCATAGACGCAAAGGGGGGGAGGCGGGAGGCACATTTTATCTGCGCCGCGCAGGGGGGCCAGAGGTATAGTGGACCCTGACCGCAAGCCGCCGAAGGGGGGCACGATGGCAAGGGAGTGCAGAGGGGGACGGGAAGTAGGACGGGGGAGAACGCACGCACCAGCGAAGATGCTTCTGTATCGCCATCGTCAAAACAAGTAGGAAGGGGGAGGAAGGTGAAGGTAGCAGAGGAGTGGCAGTGGAGGAGTGGAACTGGAGGATGGGGGGAGGGCGGGGGGGGCGGAGGGGTGGTAGTTGAGGCTTCTAAGACCCGGTCTCCTTCTGAGAAGCCTACCCCCTTCCCCCTGCCACCTTGTGCGCGCCAAGACGAAGAGCAGCGATGGAGGATGGAGCACGGAAGGAGACGACCTTCAGGTCCAGGCGTTGCCTAGTTCACATTAGGCGATTTCGCCTCGCTTCGGGCCCCAGGATCCTCACGTACGATCGGGCTGCAGAATTGCTTCAGAAAGATGGCAGGTTTTCAGTCGATCTTTTTTCTGTTAAAGAAAAAACGATGTCGCATTGTTTCGCAATGTCGGATCTCAGGGGAAGGGGGAAAGGGGGGCAGAGCGGAGGGGCAGGGAGAAACGTTCGGATAAGCAAGAGGTGGTGGAAGGGCGGACGAGGGAATAGTAATAGGTGGAGGTTGGGGGAGGGGTGGAATGTGGAAGATGTAGCAGTACTTTCGGGGGGAACTCCTGCAGGTGTGGAGCTCTCTCTCTCTCTCTCTTGTTTTTTATGTTTTTTTCTCGCTCTCTCTCTCTCTCTTTCTCCTTTCCTACACTGTGCGCAGCCCTGAAGGCGCTCGCGTCTTTGGGGGGCGTCCCGACTTCCAGCGCGGGCTCCGTTCCCCAGGGGGGGGGGGGTTATGCAGATAAGTTCTCGGGTTCGTCCATCCTTTCCACACGGAAGGGAGGATGAGAGGTTATTTTGAAAAGCGTTGGAGCATTGTCCCCACCCGTTCTGATTTGTTTGGGCCTCGGCCGACCGAAACGGATCATCACAACAACAACGATGTTACAGCCTAACGCGATAACACATCAAACAGCAATTGTTAACCAACGTGGGCCCCAGGTGATGTAATCTACGTGGTGCACGCTATGTGGTGCAAACTACGTGGTGTACACCCCCCCCTAACGTGGACTACCCACCTAACGTAACCCGGACCTCGTTGACACCGAGCCCGGCCCGCGCAGAATGGGCGTGACACCTGCATTCTGGCGACACGCTTGTCTCGGAATGATGCTCCAGTTTGTACGTGGGCCACGTCTCTGATTGAAAATGTTGCTGCCGCCTTGGCGCCAGCCACATCCTTCATTGAGCGTGTTGTTTTCGCCTCTGGGTGGGCCACATCTCTGACTGAAAGTGCAGTTGCCGCTCAGGCGCCAGCGACGTCCTTCATTGAGAATGTCGTTCTCGTCTTTGCGCAAGCCAAATATCTGATTGAAAATGTAACTGTCGCCTGGGCGCCAGCGACATTCTTCATTGAGCATGTCGTTCTCGCTTTGGCACTGTCCAGATCTTGAATTGAAAATGTGACTGTCGCCGAGGCGCCGGCGACATCCTTCACTCAGCATGTCGTCCTCGCTTTGGCGCAGGCCACATGTCTGATTGAAAATGTTATTGTTGCCTCGGCGCCGACGGCATCCTTCATTGAGCATGTCGTGCTCGCTGTGGCGCCAGTCGCATGCCTCATGGAAAATGCTACTGTCGCCCAGGCGCCAGCCTCATCTTTCATTGGCATTGTCGTTCTCGCTGTGGCGCCGGTCGCATGTCTGATAGAAATGTTGTAGTCGCCCACACGCCGGCCACATCTTTCATTGAGCATGTCGTTCTCGCTGCGGCACCGGCCACATCTGATTGATAATGTCGTTTCCGCCGAGGCGCCGACCACACGCATGACTGCGATAATTGTTCGCCTCAACGCGGGCCGCATTCTCGACTCGGAATGCTGCTTTCGCCTAGGTCCCCGGCGCCGGCCGCGAGCATAGTTGCGATTGTTGTTTCCGCCTCAGCGCGGGCTAGGGCTCTCGCCTGGCGCCAGCCATAGCGAATGTTGTGCTGTCCCTTCGTCTCCTGCCCCACCCTTGATTGCGAATGCCTTTCTTGTCTTGATTATAGACTGGACCATCGCTGGGGCGCCTGCCACATGTTGATTGCGAACGCCATTCGCGTCGCAGGGGAAGACGCAACCTCACAAGCGTGTGGGCTGCGCAAGCTTCTGGATCGTGGCCCCGTCCGTGGCCAGTTCGGTGCCAAGGTGCCGCCCGGATTACTTCGCGTTGTGCTAGTGGTTATCGTAGTGCTGGTCACATTGGTGTTGATGCTGGCGCTAGTAGTGCTGCGCATGGTGCTTCTGATTTCCGTCGTGCTGGTCCCAGTGGTGCTGCTTCCAGCGATGCTCCTCACACTGGTACTTTTCGCTGCACTTGTGCTGGTGCTCGTAATGCTGTTGTTTCCCGTCGGGTTAGTCGCAGTGGTGCTGCTGATGGCGCCGGTCGTGATGCTCGTTGTGCTGCGTCGTTGTTTCTTGCTGGTCGCACTGGCGCTGCTGCTTCGCGGAAGGCCGCTATCTCAAGTGATGTTTGTCACACTGGTATTGCTCGTTGCGCTTGGGCTGGTGAACGTAGTGTTGTTGCTTCAAGTCGTGCTGGTCACAGTGGTATGCGTCTTGTGGCGAATGTAGTGCTGCGCGTAGTGGTGTTGCTTCCCGTCTTGCTGGTCGCACTGGCACTGCTGGTGGCGTTCGTGCTGCTGCGCTTGGTGCAAATGGTTCCCGTCGTGCTGGCCACAGTGGTGCTGCTTGTTACACCTGTGCTGCCGGTCACCGTTGTGCCGGTCACACTGTTACTGATGGTTGCGGTCGTGCTGGGCCGCGTAGTTTTGCTGCTTCCTGTCGTGTTGGTCGCGCTGGTGGTGTTGGTGGCGCTAAAGGTGCGGCGCGTGGCGCTGGTGTTGCTGTGCGTGGTGATGCTGCTTGCCGTCGTTATGGTCATAGAGGTGCCACCAGTGGCGCTAGGGTTGGTCGCATTATTGCAGTGCTGCTGGTGGCGCTCGCGCTGCTGCTGGTGGCGCTGCTGGTTCCTGTCGGGCTGGTCGCATTGGTGGTGTTGCTAGTCTTTCTCGTGCTACTGACAGAGGCACTGCTGATGACGCTGGTGCTGCTGCGAATAGTGCTGAGTTTTCTTGTCGTGCTGGTCACAGTGGATGTTGCCCGTTGCGCTCGCACTTCTCTTGCTGCACGCCCGACGCGTGGCGGCCCGCAACTGCAGCGGGCAATGGCGACGCCGGCAGCGCGGCAGCCGTTGGACGCTCTTGACTACGACGGTCGCCTGGTTAGGCGCCGTGCTGGCCGGGCAGGGCGCTGATGCTGGGCGCTGGATCTGCTGGCTGGGACGGGCAGCAGCAGACGGCGGGCGCTGACGGATGGCCCACGACGAGCCAATACCTTGCCCTCGCGCTCGCCGTGGCAGTCCTGGGTAGCGCTGCTACTACAGGCCCCGGCTGGCGAAATCCTTCCCCCTGTGAGCGACCGCCAATTGCGCTTGGGCAGATCAGCAGTTGCTTCTGGGGCGTGGCTCGCACCTCCCAGCCAAGCTTTGCACGGACGGACTGTGCATCCTTGCCTGGGGCCCCCCTAGTGTCCAGCTCAAAGCCGAACGATCCGGGCCGTGACGCTTTGCGCTGGGGCGCGGGAGCGCTTCCCCCCTTCGCAGGCCTCGCCGGCGGGAGGGTGGGGGTGCTCGCGCAGTCCAGCGAGAATCGCCTGGTGCTGCTGGTTCCCGTCGTGCTCGTTCTGGTGGAAATGCTGGTGGTGCTGGTGCTGCCTTGCGTGGCGCAGCTGCTTCCCGTCGTGCTCGTCGCAGTGGTGCCGCTGGTGACGCTCATGCTGGTGCGCTTGGCGCCTCTGCTCGCCGTCGTGCTAGTTGACGTGGTTGTGCTGGCGGCGTTGATGTTGCTTCGTGTGTTGTTGCTGCTGCTCGTCGCGCTCGTCAAATTGGAGCTGCTCGGGTCGCTCGTACTGCTGTGTGTGGTTGCGCTGCTTGCTGCCGTGCGGGCCGTAGAACTACTACTGGCGTCGCTTGCTTCTGGTTCCCAGTGTGCGGGTCAAGGTGGTGTTGGTTGCTGGTGCTTCTGCGTGTTGTGCTGCTCCTTCTCGCGGTGCTCGTCACAGTGGTGTTTCTGGTGTTTCCGTTGCTGGTGGCGCTGGTGTTGCTCGCGCTACTGCTGCTGGCGGCGTTGATGCTGCGCGTGGTGTTGCTGCTTCCGACAAGCCTTGGCGGAGTGGCATTGCAGGTGGCAATCTTGCTGCTGGCTTTGTCTTGCTACTCACGGTTGTACTGCTGGTGAAGCTTGTGCTGCTGCTGGTGTCGATGCTGCTTCCTGTCGGGCTGGTCACCATTGAACTGCTCGTTTCACTCGTGTTGCTGACCGACGCGTCCTGGATCGTCGTGCGTCTTTCCGCCAGGCCGCTTGGATTGCGGTGCGAGGGGCGAGCAGCCGGCTCCTCTGGGACAGGTTGTGGGCTGTGCCCTGGGGCGCCCTCGGTGCCCAGCGCAAAATCGAACGATGAGGGCCGGGACGCTTTGCGCTGGAGCGCGGGAACAATTCTCCCCGTCGGCCTCGCCGGCGGGGGGGGGCGGTCGCGCAATCCAGCGCGAATCGCCTGGCGTTGCTGGTTCCCGTCGTGCTCGTTCTAGTGGAACTGCTGGTGGCGTTGGTGCTGCTTGCGCGTTTGCTGCTGCTGGCTGGGCAGGGCACCGGAGCTAGGCCGTTGGAGTTGCTGTCCGGGCTGGGCGGCGGCAGGCGGCGGGCGTTGAGGGCTGGCCCAAGTCGAGTCACTACCCTGTTTTCGCGCTCGCCCTGTCGCTCCTGCTAAGCGATGTTGCTGTAGGCCCTGGCTTGCGCAACCCGTTCCCTGGGTGCGACCGCCGTTCGGGTTCGGGGCGAGCAGCAGTTGCTCCCGTTGTGGGGTTCGCAAAACCTCTCGCGGACGGACTGCATATTTTTGCTCTGGGCGTCCCCGTCCCCAGCGCAAAATCGAACGATCCGGGCCATGACGCTTTGCGCTGGAGTGTACGCCTCCCCCCCCGCTGGTCAGGCCTGCGGGGGGGTAGGGGCGCTCGCGCAGTCCAGCTTGAATCGCCTGGCACTCCTGGCTCCCGTCATGCTCGTTCTAGTGGAACTGCTGGTGGCGTTTGTGTTGTTGCGCGTGGCGTTGCTGCTCTTCGCCGTGCTGATTACAGTGGTGCTGTTGGTGGTGTTTGTATTGGCGCGTGTCGTGCTGGTGGATCCAGGTGCTGCGGGTTGCGTTTGTGTTGCTTCGTGTGGCGTTGTTGCTCCCATTCGTGCTCGTCACAGAGGTGCTGCTGGTGACGCAAGTGCTGCTGCATTTGCTGTTGATGGTTGTTGTCGTTGAGATCACAATTTTGCTACTTGTGAAGCTTGTGCTGTGTCGCGTGTTGTTGCTGCTCCATTCCCTGTAGTGGGCGTCCTACTGGTGTTGCTAGTGTCGCTGGTGCTGGTGCGCGTGGTGGGATTTGCTGTCGTGCTGGTCAGAGAGGTACTGCTGGAGTCGCTTGTGTGGATTGCTCTACTATTTCTGCTGCTGTTAGCGTTGGTATTGTTGCTGCGCATGATGCTGCTGTTTTTGGCGCTGCTCGTCTCACTGCTGCGGCTGGTTGCGCTATAGCCAGTGCGAGGATGCAGTGGGACACCTCGCCCACGATTGCAACGGATGCTCTCGCCCCGCCAGTGGCCACATCCTTTCATATCGATTTTGTGTTGGCCCTAACCCAGGCCGCATGCCGCATCCGTGGTTGGGAATGTTGCTTTCGCCGCAGCGTATGCCACATCCATGATTGCGAATTTTGCTTTCGCATCTCCGCTGGCCTCGTCAATGATTGCGAACGTTGCTCTCTTCTGAGTGCTGGCCAAATCCGTTATTGCGAACGTCATTTTCGCCTCAGTGCCAGCCACATTTACGACTACGACGGTTGCTGTCGCCTCAGCGCCAGCCATATCCATAATTGTGGACGTTGCTCTCGCCTCAACGCTGGCAGCATCCATGATGGTAAGTGATGCTGTCGCCTTGGCGCCGGCAACATCCACGATGGTGAATGTTGCCTTCGCCTCAGCGCTGGCCACACCCACGATTGCGAAAGTTACTCTCGCCTCAGCGCCAGCCACATCCATGATTGCAAATGTTGCTCTTGCTTCAGCGCCGGCCGCACCCACCAGTACGAGAGTGATTCTCGCATTAGCGCCGGCCACATCCACGATTGCGCCAGTTGCTGTCGCCCCAGCGCCTGCCACATCCATGATTGAGAATGTTGCTCTCGCCACTGCGCCGTCCACATCCATGATTGCGAAAATTGCTTTCGCTTCAGTGCCGGCCAGCCAGATTCTTCATTGGAAACGAAGAAGGGTTACGGATACAGTTGGCACCTTTTCATTGCATGTTGTTGTGCCGCCCCATTCTGGTGCATCATTTGCTACAGCGCGCGCGTGACACAGTGGTGTCGCCGACCTTTTGGTCACGTCAGCTTTAATCGGTCAGGTTAGCTTTGGCGCAGTGTCGGCAGGGCCTGGGTCAGGTTAAGTCAAGGATTTGCCACGTTAGGGGGGGGACTTGTAATCTCTGTGTTGTAAGCTATGTGACGGTAAGCTACTCGGTGTAACCTACGTGGTGTAACATATGCGGTGTGATCTATGGGGTGTGAGCTAGGTCGCGCAAACACTGTGGCCAATTCCATGTGATGCACTGTAAGTGGTGTTAACTATGTATTGCTGGTGCGGAGTGGTGCAATCTACGAAGTGTGATCGATGTGGTGTAATCCTATTTGGTGGAAGCTACGTGGTGCAGGCTATGTGGAGCCAGCGAGCCAGCGTGCTCATGTAGGTGGTTCGAGCAGCGTGGTGCAATCTATGTTGTGTTATCTAGGGGGTGTGAGATCGGTCGTGCAATCAATGTGGCGCATCCCATATGGTGCGATGTTTGCGGTGTAGGCTACGTGCTGCGACCTGAGTGGTGCAAGCTGTGCAGTGGAGTATCTGTGGTGTGAGCCATGTGGCGCAATGCAAGACATTGCGACATAATGCAACGAACTGCAACGCAGAACAATGCGATTGCAGTTCGATTGTACTGCGATTGCAATACTATGCGATTGCACCGCGATTGCAAGCGGTGCGATTGCAGCGCAATGCAATGTGATTGCAGTGCGATCGCAATGCGATGCAGTGGCGACGGAGGGCGGCGACGGAGGGCGGCGACGAGGCGGCGACAAACGGCGACGGGGCGGCGACGGGGCGACGGCAAGCCAGCCAGCGCGACACACGAGCCCAGCTCTTTACAGCAAGTACGAGCCTTTAAGTGCAAGCACCGTTTGGGGAACAGCTATACCCTCCAAGCCTCAAGCGAGGGGAACACGGAATTCAATGACGGTTCGGCATACATCGACCAGTCGGTCATATTAGCCGTTGTTGTAACAGGCATAGCACATAGCTGCTGCCACGCCACCGCGGCAATGGGAACGCAATGGCAAGCTATACACAGACCGCGCGGAGCACAATACAAACCGAAGTCTGCGCGACGACCGTTCCCAAAATCGAATTGCAAAAGACAGATGCGGTTTTGAAACTGAACGGGCGAGGAAGGGTAGTCACGAGGAAGAATATGCGGAGGTGCGGACGGAGGATAAACAAACGGGTTGGGAGGGAGTGGCGGTGGTTGAGGCAGAGGCGAGGCAAGTGGAGGAGGAGGAGGAGGAGGAGGAGGAGGAGGAGGAGGAGGAGGATACAGGGGAGTTCGAGCAAGAGGTGGAGATTGAGAAGGGTGGGGCGGAGGATGCTTGGGTGGGGGAGGAAAAACGATCTGGTTATTGCCGGGCCATCCAGCCATTCCCGGAGCTGGACCGGCACGGCCCGAGAGTACGCCCGCCCCAGCTGGCATTGTCATTGGCGGACGCTCACGTTTTTTTGTGTGTATGCGCCGCCTGTCTACCACCATCCTCTCTCCCAACCTCCATCCCCGCCTCGCTCTGCCCTCCGTCTTCCCTCCCTGCTCTCAGACATCCCCTCCCTCCCTCAGTGCAGGATGGGCCAGGGCCGCCGACCGCGCGGCAACTCTGGCATCTCCTGCGTTAGAGCCGCCGCGCGCGTGGCCGCTCGCGCATCTCCCGCTGTATTTTCGTCAATCATGAAGGGGGGAGGTCCTCCCTTATTTCCCTCGTTGCCCGCTTCCCTTTCTGCCTCCTCCAAGTCTACCATACCATACCAATAGCGAAGCGGTTCAGGCACAGTCGCGCCTCAA
>CAUYUJ010020404.1:212500-220000 GCA_963575745.1 Prorocentrum cordatum
CCTTGTCCTGGCTCCGTATTGGGTGTTGGGCAGATGACGTCCCCATCCAGAGGGCTCCTAATTCAGCACCGCCTATATGGGGTTCTGACCAGATATGGCCACTCTGAGGGGGGCTCCTACTAGGGTAGGGGGCCACATGAGAACCCTACCCCTACCCCCCACGATTTCTGAGGGGGAGGGTGGGGTTCACTTCGTTCGGGAGCTACCGAGCGAAGTGAACCCCACCCTCCCCCTCAGCAATCGTGGGGGGTAGGGGTAGGGTTCGCAGGTGGCTCCCTGTAGGAGGGCCCTCGGCGAGAAGCCCGCGCCACTGGGTGTTCGCCCACCTTCGGCGCCCAGGTGTCGGGGGCTGCTGCGAGCCCCTGGGGCCCTCTGGGATCCCCTGGGCCTCGGGGCTCGCGGGAGATCGTGGGGGCCTCGGGGCACCTCGGGCCAGGGGCACCTCTGGCAACACCCGAGCATTCGGACACCACATCCACGGAGGTCCACCTCAATCGGGGGTGGACATGCCTCCTACCCTGACACGTCGATTAGCGAAGTGGCCGTGTTCGGTTCGCGGGAGGGCGTCGCGGCCGTCCTTTTTGCGGGTCCAGGTCCGTGGGTTTCGGTCCCAGGCCGTTTTCACTGAAGGGAGGTTCACTAAAGGAAGGTTTGTCCACCGCCGACTCACGAGGAGCTCTGTGGCGTCGGGAGCCTCTGGGCACGTGCCACGCCGCGGTGCGCAAGGTAGCTCCGAGCCTGCAGGAGCCACGCGGCGCGTCCGGGAAGTGGGTCTGCGGCCGCCGGTCTGCTTGACGCGTTGTTGCGCCTTCAGGTGTTCATCACGATATCTCCTCTTCCTCCTCCTCCTCCTCCTCCTCCTCCGCCCTCCTCCACTTCCTCCTCCTCCTTTTCCTCCTCCTTTTTCTCCTCCTGCTCCTCCTCCTCCTCCTCCTCCTCCTCCTCCTCATCCCTTCTTCCTCCCGACACCCCTCCGAATCCTCCCATGTATGTTCCTATTCCTTCCACTCCTCCGTTCCCTCACAATCCCCCCATCCCCAAACGCCAGATATCATCCCAATACCGTTGGAAGCCTCCGATAAACCCGCGAGCATCTTGCAAAAACCATGCACACAACCGAACATGCCGAGCAACATCTCCCTGTCTCCTCCAGCCCGTCATCCTCCTCTTACGCTGTCTCCTCTTTCTCCTCCTCCTTTTCCTCTTCATTTCCCCCTATCCTTCTATTTTTCCTCATCTACTTCCTCTTCCTCCTCATCCTCCTTCTCTTCATCCTCCGTCTTCTCAACATCAGCATCATCATCAGCAGCATCAGCACCACCATCACCACCCATCAGCAGCATCATCATCAACCCTTCTCGTTTTCCTTTTCCTGCTGCTCTTCTTCCTCCGTCTCTTCCTTCGTCCTCCACGCCCTTCTCCTCCCCGACCCTTACACCATCCATAGCCTTCCCTGCGCTCGAGAGGCTGGCTACCAGGGCGCGTTTTGGAGGGCGCCCGGGAGGGTTCTGCCCTCCCGGGAATTCCCGTTTGCGTCTCGGGCTCGATCTCCTGTGGAGCCTTCGCTGGATGCGTGGTAGCATGCCCCAATGTCTGCTTGGCCCGATCCACCGCGACAATATTTGTCCTCCACCTCGGTCCTCTCCGCATCCTCATCCCTTGCCTCCTCTTGGTTCCCCCTCCCCCTCTCCTCCCTCCTACCCTCCCCCCGCGCGCCTTGCGGTCCCGCTCCATGTCATTGCCTCCTCTTGGCTTCGCTCGGACGTGTTCGTTTTACTCGGCGAGGGCCAACGAGGAGCATCTTGGCTCATCCTGCGAAACATGAACGCACGAAGTCGAGCAATGCACGGGGCATGGACGCCCAAGCGATGGCGAGTCCTGCCACCGCCTCCCCCGTCCGCCGGCTTGCCTATAGTAGTGGTGTTGGAAACGGAGTTGGACGAGGAGGAGGGGGAGGAGGAGGAGGAGGAGGAGGAGGAGGGGGAGACGGAGGAGGAGGAGGAGGAGGAGGGGAGGAGGAGGAGGAGGAGGAGGAGAGGAGGAGGAGGAGGAGGGAGGAGGAGGACCTCCCCATCCTCTCTTTTCCTTCGTCCTGTCTATGGTTGTGGTGGTCGAACTGCGGCCCGACCCGCGCGTGCCCAGATCCTCGAACTGCGCTGGGAAACCGACGCGAGCAGCCTCGACGTGGACGTCCTCAGGTGCCCGCGCCCGCCTCCCCACCGTCGCCCCCTGCAGGATCGAGAGATGTAGCCGTTCAAGGAAGAAGGCGAGGGAGGGAGAGGGGAATGAGGACGGGAGGGGCGATGGGGGGAGGAGGAGGAGGAGGAGGAGGAAGAGGCGGAGGAGGAGGAGGAGGAGCAGGAGGAGGAGGAGAAGGAGAAGGCGGAGGCAAAGGCGGATGAGGAGGAGGAGCAAGAGGAGGAGGAGGAGGTGGAGGAGGAGGAGGATGAGGAGGAGTAGGAGAGGAGAGAGGAGGAGGAGGAGAGGAGAGAGGAGGAGGAGGAGGAGGAGGAGGAGGAGGAGGCAGAGGAGGAGGAGGAGTAGGAGTTGGAGGAGGAGGAGGAGGAGGAGGAGGCGGAGGAACCAGAGGAGGAGGAGGAGGAAGCGGAGGAGGAAGAGGAGGAAGAGGAGGAAGAGGAGGTCGGCATCCGAAGGCCAACAGGGGCCAGAAGCGTCCAACTCTCCACGAGGGGAGGAGGGCGTAAAGGGCCAGATGGAGAAGGATGACGAAGAGTAGATAGGTGGTGGAGGAGGGGCCGGAGGAGATGAAACCATGAGGAGGAGACGGAGGAGGAGGAGGAGGAGGGATGTTAATCATGTTTCGCTTGAGGCGGAGGGAGACTCCGAGTAGAAGATCCAAGAGGGAATGGAGGAACCCGCCATTGCGCCGCTGGCAGGGCCCACCTGGAGAAGTCGGATGCCAGGCTGCGCAGGAGGCTCGACAAGCTGGAGGCGGGCGCCTCTGCGGCTTTTGGCGGTGGGGCGGAGGAGCAGGAGATCGTTCTTTGAATCCTCCCGGGGGTAGCGCGTGTTACCCCCCCAGACCCCCCCGTAACGGTAATGCTTGCAAACCGGGCACACGCGTGAATCTTTGCAGCTTCCAGAGGACATTGTAAGGAGTCCGCAGGAGCTCCAGCGCACGCAGGCATCGATGTGCACGCAGGGCCAGTGCACTGCGTTGTACACGGGCGCTGTGGTGCACGCAGGCACTGTGGCATACGCTTACGCTACGTTGCACTTGGCCCCTGGCAGTGTGTAGAGGCGTTGCGGCGTTCACAGGCGTTGTGATGCACGGAAGCACCGTGGTGTACGCAGGCATTGTGGTGAACGCGGCTGCTGTGGTGTACACAAGCGTGGAAGTGTACGCAAGCGATGCGGTGCAACATAATGATATCAGAGGGGGAGGGCCAGGACGAGGAGGAGGCGGAGGCGTATGGTGAGTAGGAGGTGGGAAGGGGGAGGGAGTCAGATAACAGCATATTCACAGCTTAGTTGCCCCACTGTGGTTCGCTGGTGCAGAGAAGGCGCGGCGGAGACCCCAGCGCGGGCGTTCAAGGTTGCGACGTGCCCGGGCAAGGGGCTTCTCGGGCTCCAGGATTCTCAGGAACGCGTTCCTGGTGGCCCTATGTCGCGCCCATTGGCTCGTAGCAGGCACCTGGCGCATTGTGGTGCTCACAAGCGCAACGTGGTGGTCGCAAGCATTCTGGTGCAGGCAGGCACCGTGATGTACACGGGCGCTGTTGCGCACGCGGCCTCTGCAGTGTACACGGGCGCTACAGTGTACAGAGGTGGCGTGGTGCTGCGGTGCGCGCGACTGCTGTGGTGTACGGAATCATTGTGGTGCACGCAGGCGGCGCATGGCTGCACGCAGGCATTGGGCACTGTCGTGTACAGAGGGAGTGGCACGCAGGCGTTGGGCACTGTCGTTTGCACAGGGATTGTAGTGCACACCGGCGTTTGATGTGCTGGTGGCTCGGACCCACCCTGGCGGCTGCACGCCGCGGCCGCCGTTACCGTCATCCCTCCGCCCGCAACCCTCCCCCTCAGGGTAACACGCGTTATCCGCAATGAATAAATGAACAATCTCCATAAGGGAGCCGGACGAGGAGGATGCCGAGGAGGAAATCGTCATTCGCTCCCAGTGCCTGTTTCATATACGAGCCTGCGCGCGCGTTGCCGCGCGTCCTCCTCACGACAACAGATGCGACTTTGAGACGCGAAGCGTCCTAGCAGGAAAACGGTGCGCGCGCCATCCGTTTAGCGCGCGCGTAGCAACGGAACACTACAGCCATGCCGCAAGACGCCGTGAAAGGAACATCCGTCAACAATGTCCTGGAGAAGGGAACCCGTGATCCAGGATTTCAGAACGAATGTGCCCCAATGTCGGAACTTAAGTTTTATAGGGCAAGGGACATGTTATTAGCTGAAGTCTTTCCGCAGCTTTCTGCGTCAGTACTTTTGCAGCCTATGGTTGGCTCTGGCCAAGCGGTTGCGCGCATTTGGCGGGCGCGCGTGGAAGGGAACTTCGGCATGACGGAGTCGTGGCTGACGGCGCACCGCTGGCGTAACCCGTTTAAATGAAACGGGTTCCGCCGTCCTGTGTTCGCCTCAGTGTTCCTGTGCTTCCACCACGTGTTTCCCAGGGGACGGGTCGGAACAGGTGGTAATGCCGCAAGGCTTCTTTTCAGCGTAACGTACTTGTGAAGGCGGGGGCAGTCCTTTGTCACTGCCGGCCAAGTATATTTTTTGGGTGCCACGTCGCAGGAACCATCAGGGCGCCTTGCCGGCGTGCGTCCACGGACAAGAGTTGTTTTGCCAAAGTGGGCATGCTCAATCCGATGGGGGTTGGTAAACTGTGTTCGGACACTGTTGGCAACCCAGACATTCTATGCCGGAGAGACGACGGAATACCATCATGATGACGATCGTCACGAAGGGGCGCCATGACAGCTGCAACGTCCCAGCACGGAAGCTAGATTATTCAAGCAGTGGCGAAGCGTTTTGGGTCGCTTTATAGGCCCACCAAAGAATGTTCTTAGAACCTCTTGTGGTCTGCACGAAATGTTCTTACACCATCTCTGGCCTGGACTGTCCTGTTTTAGCACATCGGGTTTATGTTATAAACATCTCGTTCTTGTTCATAGAACATTGTTTGGGTTCTAAGAACATGTCGTGGTAGGCCTATAGCCCGCTCCTCCTGTCGGAGTCGGACCGGATCAGGACGATTACAGAGAAGGGCTTGAACAAGGACCTTTTTTTAAACGGGGCTCGTTCGTTCCTTCGGCTTGCATGCGTTATGTATCGTTCCTCGTGCGTGATGTATCATATATCGCTTCTATGCGTTATTCCTTGGGAAGACGGGGCTTCCTTCCTAATCGATCGTTCCGTCGGTTGGGCCGATTATTGTACGGGGGCGGCGTCAGGAGAGAGAGAGAGAGAGAGAGAGAGACAGGGAGAAGGAGCCTGGCGGCCCGCGCGACCCGAGAGGGGATGAATGTCAGCCCAGCGGGCCTTGAGCAGTTGCAGCTGGCGGGGCGAGCGACCTCCCTCCTCCTCCTCCTCCTTCTCCTCCTCCTCCTTCTCCTCCTCCTCCTCCTCCTCCTCCTTCTCCTCCTCCTCCTCCCCCTCCCCCCTTCTCCTCCTCCTCCTCCGCCTCCTCCTCCTCCTCCCTCCTCCTCCTCCTTCCTCCCTCCTCCCTCCTCAGTAGCTCAGTAGCTCAGTAGCTCAGCCGACACTTCTTGTATAGTACGAGGCAGGCATATCGGAGACCCCTTACGTCGATGTCGAGGCGATCGAAGCCCCTGCCGCCGACGTTCCGGCTGACAGAAGGGAGGTTCCGGTATACATGGGGCCTCCCGTTGCTTCGGTCGAGGCCCCTGAGTCTCTCTAGGCAGCACACACGACAATGGCGGAGCGTCCCCCGAGACACGAGGAGGCAGTCTACGTGAGTTGGTTCTGAAGAGATGGCCGACCTTGTCATGCACGGCGAGGAACATTCTTCATCCAGCATCCACTCCATTGCGTTGACAGTGGTTCGCGAGGAAGACCTCGGGGCTGACGGACCGGCTAGCGCCAAGACGCCTTGCCCAGATCCATCGCGTTTTCCAGTGCCCGCTACCTTGGTTTATAGAAGACAGTGGGTCACCACCCACCAGACCACCCCAGCCCAACCCGAAGGCTCCAATCTGGCCTCCATCTCCAGTGTGGGGGCGGGTGGGGGAACATGGGAGAAACACAGATGAATCCCGTACACCCCCCAGACCCGACAGTCGGGTCTTCGGGTTGGGTTGGTGTGATCTGGTAGGTAGTCAGTGAAGACGGGTCGATACAGGATGACCCCCGGGGGTTACGTTGGTCCAGGTGGCACGGCCGCTGGTCCCTCCCTCGTCTCCGCCCCGCAGGCGCGTCCCTGCCGGTCCCTGGTAGCCCCCCTGGGTGCCGACGCTGGAAAGTTGACAGGCCGCATGGCGCCAGGAACCCACCCCATCGCTTATATGCTCTGACAATGATTTAGGCCCCCTAGATGGGGTCGGAGTAGATGGTGTCGGAGGATTGTGCCGCATCGCCGATGTATCGGCGATGCGGCTCGATGTGGGGCGCAGCCTTCTCCACATCGACGTCGCCGATGCATCTCCGACGTCGCAAGAGCATCGCGGATGCATCGGCGATGCGGCGAGCTTCTCCGACCCCATCCAGTCGCGGAGTCATCGCCTTGAAGCGGAGCAGTCGAGAGACAGACGGAGACGATCCCCAGATTCCGCGGTGGACAGGAGATCTCCAGCCCGAGGAGACCTCCAGCCGGAGGCAGAGGTCTCCCACGCGATCCGTTTTCGTCGCTGAGCACAGTTAGTTCTCGGTGGTCGAAAGATACTGGAGGCCGACCCCTGGTTCTGCTGCGAACGCGGGAAAGCGTTGTCTGGGCAATTTGCAATGTGTGTCGATGTCAGTGTCCTGTCCGTTGTGCGTGCTCGTAGGCTTGTGAGCAATGCGGCTCTAATTGTCTGCTCGCCAATTGTTTGCCACAAGGACAGCGCAATTAGTTGGGGCTGAGACAGGCCGAGCGGGGGGCCTCACAGCAGCAGCAAGCGGAGAACAGGTGAAACGAGAGGAGGAGATGATCCAACAGGAGATGCACTAGGTGGCTGTTGGTTGGGAGGATAGAACGAACGGTCAGGACTCGCAATATCGCAGAGGAACGATCTAGGCGCCTTGCTGCCGAGGAGGCTGAGGGGACTCGAATGGTGCTGAGGGCGCGCGAGGCCGAAGAAATGGCTCGCGTCGCCCACGAAGTCAGCGCGAAGAGTAGAGAGGCAGAACTTGGTGAGGCCCGTGTTCCGGCCGAAAGTAGAAGTCGCGCCGAGAAGCTATCCCGAACCCAAGAAGCTGAGATGACGGCCTTGAGAGCTGTCCGTGGCGAAGAGGGTAGGACAGAGCAATGTACGGTGCAAGCATTACGGGCCAGCCTGCTCCAAGCCGACAGTGGGGCGGCCGCTGCGCGGG
>CAUYUJ010020404.1:225000-240000 GCA_963575745.1 Prorocentrum cordatum
ATGGGACGCCCCAAGGTTGTACCATTCGAGGGAGGAGCATGGCATGAGCACAAACTTTCGACGGTCCGAGCGGATTTTTCGGATCTGCGCTGCACCGTCCTCCCGCCAGGGGGGTCCAGTGCAGATCCTAGAAGTCAGGGAGGACCGTCGAAAGTGTCTACGGCAGGTTCGCGTTCTGCTGACCAGCGGCGACCCCAGCGCGTGTGTTCAAGGTTGAACGCCGCCCGTGGCCCAGAATCGGCCCGTCGTTGAACGATCCTGCGTTCACGGAACGGCCGTGCGTTCAAGTTTGAACGATCCCCACGGTGTCAGGAACCAACGCTGGGGTCGACACGACGCGAACCTGCCATATGTATGCAATTTTTCTTCGAGATTCTTCTCTCCGATCAGTCCTTGCACGAGCACCCAGCACTCACGCCAGCGCGCGTCGCGGGCTGGTTGAGGGTCTCGGGCCCTTCGTTCGCCTACCGCCGCCACGCCTGTCCAGGGAGGGCGCGCGGGCGGCGGCGTCGTCGTCAGCGTCGCCGCCGCCACTGCTGGCGCCAGGGCTGCCTTCGAAATCACCACCCGCCAAACCACCCCAACCCAGCCCGACGTTCCCAATCTGCCCCCATTCCCAGGAGGGGGGGTGGGAAACATTTTGAAAATGATAAAACGCACATAGATGAAGCCGAGGAGGAGGAGGAGGAGAAGCAGGAGGAGGAGGAGGGGGAGGGGGCCCCAGCCCCTCAAAACCCGAAATTCGGGTCCTCGGGTCGGGTTGGAGTGGCCTGTGGCACGTGGTCCACGGGAGAAGGCGCCGTGGCCGGACCTCCGCCCCGAGGAGAACACATCCACGACGGCAGGGCTGTGGGCCCGCTCTCCGCCTCTGGGACGGGGGGGGGGGGATGCCGTTCTCCGGGCGCCGGGGCCGCCAAGTGTCACTGCTCGGGGGGGGGGGGGGGAACACCGTCCACTTAGGGAGAGGGTCTCATGGGGCGAGGAGAGGGGCGCACAGCCCAGGGGAGAGCAGGGCATGTGTTCGTGTGCGCCGATGATCTGTGTCTTCGAAAAAGGCTCCCGGGCGAGCATACGTGTAGTGCCCGCCCCTGGGCTATTCACCCCTAGCGTCGCCGCCGAGGGTCGGGGGTGGCGACCTAAACGGGGGCTGAAGAAACGTGCCCATGTACAGCGCCGTTTTTTAGACATGCTCCGCGTGCGGATCATGTATAAAACATGCAGTGATTTCGTATTGAAAACAGCGATGGTTTCATGCATAAATTTATTCGTACATTAATCATGTATTAAACATCCTACATTAAAAAACATCCGATGTATGAACAACTGCCCATGTAGAACCCTTCTCTGCAGCCGTCCTGTAGGTCACTCCCCATTGCCGCCCCGCCCGAGGGGCGGCTTCCAGGGGCACGCACAGGAGAAGGCGGGGCATGGGAGGTCCAGGACGATCCGACGGTCCTGGGGCCCGAAAAACTCGGGGGCGGAAAAGAGGGGGGTGATGACTAGGGGGGGTGGATATCATGGCGTGGGCCATGATATTTCCCCAGATCTCATGGCGCCTCTTCTTATTTCTTCACGTCCCTGGCCCCCCCGCTGGGCCGCGCACATGCCGCCGGTCATGATTTGCACCCCCCCCTCTTGGACACCCCTCTCTTGGCCGCTCCCAAGAAAAACACCGCCCTGGAGGCGGTGAGCGGCGGACATAACCTCCGTCCTGACTATTGCGAGCGTCGGAGGGGTCTTTGGGCCTAGGGGCCTGCAGAGATGCTCTCGACGCGTTCTGGCAGCAAACTTCTGGCTGGTCCGTCGAGCAAACGATGCGCCCCCCTCCAACTCGACGACCACGACGACGACGACGACGACGACGACGACGACGACGACGACGACGACGACGACGACGACGACGACGACGACGACGACGACGACGACGACGACGACGACGACGACGACGACGACGACGACGACGACGACGACGACGACGACGACGACGACGACGAACGACGACGACGACGACGACGGACGACGACGACGACGACGACGACGACGACGACGACGACGACGACGACGACGACGACGACGACGACGACGACGACGACGACGACGACGACGACGACGACGACGACGACGACGACGTCGACGACGACGACGACGACGACGACGACGACGAGGCGCCGCCGCCGACGACGACGCCGGTAACGACGACGACGACGACGACGACGACGACGACGGTGACAATCACGACGACGACGACGACTACGACGACGACGACGCCGAGGGCGACGACGATGCGGTGTTCGCCCTCCCCTCGCAGCCCTCCCCCACCCCGCTGGTTGTCCCCCGAGCTTCCTTGCCCAGCCCAGGCCACAGCCTTCGCCCCCGCGGGCATGGCGGCTCGGTGGCTGGTCGCGGTGGGCCGCCGCCGCCGCCGCCGCCGCCGTCGTCGTCGTCGTCGTTGTCGTCGGCGGCGTCGTCGTCGTCGTCGTGGTCATCGTCGTCGTCGTTGTCGGCGTCGGCGTCGGCGGCGGCGCCTCGTCGTCGTCGTCGTCGTCGTCGTCGTCATCGTCGTCATCGTCGTCATCGTCGTCGTCATCGTCGTCGTCATCGATCGATCATTTTTGGATCGAGTATGAGGGTCGGTCGGCGACTACGGCAAAGGCGCCGACGACGACGTCGACGATGGTTCTCGGAGGTTCCGGAGGGTGTTCCGCGGTTGTCGAAGATTTCGAGAAGTCGTCGGAGGCTTCTGGTAATGACCCCCAGGGGATCTCTGAAGGCCTTCCCAGGGCTGTCCGTTGAGGAGGAGAAGACGATAGCCGCGTCATCTCGCTGCCCTTCTCTCCAATCTCTTGGCATCTGGCTTTAGGTCGGGCATGTCCCCCTACAGGGGGATTTTGGGCGAGGATTGAACAATTCCCCAAAACTGCCTCAAAATGATAAAACAAATTCCAAAAAATCGTCCCCATATTATTGTTTGACTATTTTTGGATATTCCTCCTGTAGAGGGACAGGCCCGCATTAGATCTGGGCCGGACGAACAGGGCTCCCAGACCTGAGAGTCCAGGCAGGGGCCCGGCGCCTTCCCGCTCTCTTGATCGCCCAAAAGTCCCCTCGTCACGCCGCTGCTTTCAGACAGTCCGGCGCCAGCCGCCACGCACGAGCACGCTTCATTGCAATGCACATCGTCGCCTCACGATCATAATCATCAGCAGCAGCATTATCATCATCATCACCTTTACCATGATCATCATCATCATCATCAGCAGCATCATCATCATCACTATTCATTATGACCGTTCGTCATCATCATCATCATCAGCAGCAGCAGCATCATCATCATCCTTGTACTCATCCTCATCATCATCCTTACCACAGTCAGCATGACCCTCGCGATCGCCACCACCATCACCACCATCATCACCATCACCGCCATCACCACCATCACCACCATCTCCTCCATCCCCACCTTCATCCCCACCATCACCACCATCACCACAATCATCAGCATCGTCACCATGCTCAGGCTGCTGCCCCCCTGCCCGCGCCGCTGCTCGCGCGGCGGGTGGTCCTTGCTGCTGCCCCCCTGGCCCGGTCGTCGGGCCATCCCCTGGGGCCCTGGGCCGGGGGACCCGCTCGTGGCCGAGGCGCACTGCGGCCCCGTGGCGGCACGGTGGCACGCAGGTGCGGCACCCCGTGGCTGGTGCTCGGCGTGCCTCCCGCCGGGAGTTGCCCCCGTGGGGGGCCTCTGTCGGGCACTGCGGCGCGGCCCGCAGCGGGGAGGGTCGGGCTCGCCGAGCCGCTCGGCGGAGTGCCCCGGCTGTGCGCGGGGCGTCCTGGAGGCAGGGGGCATCGTGCGGAGGAGGTGGTCTTTGCACGGCCTTGGGCCGCAACTATCGGTGGCTGCTTCGCCAGTCGGACGGTCGAGAAGAGTGTCAGGCAGGAGAGGGTGTGTGCATGTGCGTGCAGGGGCGGCGATCTCTGACGGCGTTGGTGCCCCGAAGGGAATGGCGCCCCTTGCTACCAGAGTTTGGTGGCATTGCAGGGGCGCCCCTCGCTATCAGAGTCTGGTAGCATGTCGCTGCACAGTCTAGTAACCAGGCAGTGCAGGGACATACTGAACGATGCACCATCGTGCCAGATGGCGCGGTGATGGATTCATGTGCGCGGTGCAGTGCGTGCGTGCACGCATCTATCGATCTGTATGTTCATAAATGTGTGTGCGTGTGTGTGTGTGTGTGTGTGCGTGTGTGTGTGTGTGTGTGTGTGTGTGTGTGTGTGGCTGCCCCCCCTTCCCCGATGCATATGGGATCGAGCCACCCCACCCTCTTCCCTCCCCTCCCCGCTGGATGGGTGCGCCCGTGAGCCTCGCGAAGGCCTCGCGAATGCGAGTGTGGTCGTGGCCCTTTGGGCGTGGCGTAGTGGATGGTGCCAGTGCTCCCCCCGTCGGCATAGTTGTCGGCGTCGGCGTCAGCGCGTCGTCGTCGTCGTCGGCGTCGGCGTCACCGTGGGAGTCGGCGGCGGCATCAGCGTCGTCGTCGTATCGTCGTCATCGTCGTTGTCGTCGTCGTCGTCGTCGTCGTCGTTCTCGTCGGCATTGTCGTCGTCGTCGTTGTCGTCTTCGTCGTCTTCGTCGTCGTTGTCGTCGTCCTCGTCGTCTTCGTCGTTGTCTTCGTCGTCGTGGTGGCCGTCGCCGTCGTCGTCGTCATTGTCGTCGTGGTGGTCGTCGTCGTCGTCGTCTTCGTCGTCGTCGTCGTCGTCGTCGTCCCCCCCATCCCGTCTGGGGGGTGGGCTGTGGATCCCTGGAGCCCATTCTAGGGGGGGGGGCTGTGAACCCTCGACCCGCGATCAAACATGCACGTTGGCATTCGCATGATCAGTTTTTTTATTACATAGTTATGCACATGTACGTGTACATGTGCCAATCCGCGCGTGCAATGTGCGTGTACATGGTGCGTGTGCAATGTTTACATGGTTTCGCGGCGTAGGCACAAGGGACAACTATCTGCGTGCCCGCCCCGCTCCCTTCCCGTGCACCTGCCACATGCCCCTGCCGCACGGAGGGTCTCCTCGGAGTGTCTTGAACTTTCCGCACGCCGTTGCCTTGGGTCCCGCTGCCCAGCGCCGCCTCCGACGCTCGGGGGCACTTCGCAGCTGCCCGCTGGAGGCATGAACCCTGGGATTTCGTAACCGCCCAGGAGGTGGCCGCCTCAACTTCCCATGTGTCGTTGGTGGGCGGGTGGCGTCGGTCCGAGGAGGAGCAGATGCCCATACCGCTACCCTGCCTCGTGTTCGCCCCTTTTTGGGTGTCCCCTGGGAGGCCCTCGTCGCCGCCGCTGGATCCGCTTTGGGAGTCCTGGTCGGAAGGCACCCCGGGAGAGAGGTCCGAAGAGCCGCAGCACTCTCTGCACCTTTTGGGGCTCCCAAGGCGGGGGAGGAAGGCGGCCCCACCTCCCCAGCGGCACGGCGCGGCTGGGGCTGTGGCCGCAGAGCCGAGCGGAACGGCCCCTGACGTCCGCCGATCTGATCTTTCCACGCGGGGGCCCGCAGAGCCCCCGACCCTTTCCCTGGGGGCACCCTCGCCTCCAGGACCCATGTTTGATGGCCCCTGGGCTCGACAAAGGATCCCAGGGCCGACGTCGGAGAAAATGTCCCGGATGGTAGCAGTCGTACCGTCTTGGCGGCGCGCAAAGGGGGTTAGGGGGGAGGAGGGAAGGCTTCTTAGAAGGAGGCTGCTTATCAGAAGGCGCGGGCCTTGCCTAGAAATGTAAGGCCGGCGCCACCTAAGAAGCAGCCTCCTTCTGAGATGCCTTCCCTCCTCCCCCTACCTTAGTCGGCCCTGGACACGACAGGGCCGTGTTCCGATTCGCGTTTCTTTGTCGCCATTTTCGACTCCGTTTTTGTTCCTATTTCCGACGCCTTCTTTTTGCCAGCTCCAGCTCTGGTTCCAGACCCGGAGCGGCTTATTTGCCGTTTCCGGTCGCCGTTTCTCTTTTGTTGATGGGCCCGTTTTCCACCACCACCATAAGTTGGAGGGGGAGGGGGTCCTCCTCCTCCTCCTCCTTCCTCCCTCCAACTTATGGTGGTGGTGGTGGAAAACAGGCCCATGACTTTGTTTGGGGGAACAGTGAAACAACCAGCCCTGCCGTTCCCAGGCCCTACTGTCGCAGGCCTAGAGATTGACACCAACACCAAGATCGGCGGTGTGCTTCCACCGAGGGAAGACGATCCCGATCTCGGTGATGGTCAACCGGTCGGAAGGTGACCGAATTAGTACCACCAACACCGAAATTTAGCATCGTCTTCCCCATGTGGATTTTCCGTACTCGTGTCGGGCGTCCAAAAATATTGAGCCCTTTACCCCCCTCTGCGCGCCGCCAGCCGGCGGCGATCTCGGGTGCCGTCCAGGCACGAAGGATTTCCCTGGCCGTGCGCAGCCGTCCGGGCGGGGCCTCGCTCTCCCCGTTCCCTGGGCAGGGCTCCTTTCGATGCCTCCGAGTGTCGCGGGCGGCAAAGAGGGGGGTGATGACTACGGCGGGTGGATATCATGGCATGGGCCATGATATTGGACTGGCCTCCGGCCAGTGCCGCCGATCCGAGGGGGGCTCCGGAAATGGAGTTTGCTATACTCCCCGATTGTCGGGGGCGGCAAATAGGGGGGTGATGACTAGGGTTAAGTCGGGCCTGTCCCCCTACAGGGGGATTCTTTCGACGGAAAAAATAAATTATCCCAGTGCGACCCTACCTAGGAGTTGGAACCCCTAGGAAAGCAGCATTAGTAGTAACAGTAAAGCTAAACTAGCTAAGCTAAAGCTAAGCTAAAGCTAAGCTAAAGCTGAGCTAAGGCTAAGCTAACACTAAGCTAAAGCTAAGCTTAAGCTAAGCTAAAGCTAAGCTGAAGCTAAGCTAAAGCTAAGCTAAAGCTGAGCTGAAGCTAAGCTAAAGCTAAAGCTAAAGCTAAGCTAAAGCTAAGCTAAAGCTAAGCGAACGCTAAGCTAAAGCTAAGCTAAAGCTAAGCTGAAGCTAAGCGAAAGCTAAGCTAAAGCTAAGCTAAGGCTAAGCTAAAGCTAAGCTAAAGCTAAGCTAAAGCTAAGCTAAAACTAAGCTAACGCTAAGCTGAAGCTAAGCTAAAGCTAAGCTAACGCTAAGCTGAAGCTAAGCTAAAGCTAAGCTAACGCTAAGCTAAAGCTAAGCTAAAGCTACTCTAAAGCTAAGCTAAAGCTGAGCTACAGCTGAGCTAAAGCTAAGCTAAAGCTAAGCTAACACTAAGCTAAAGCTAAGCTGAAGCCAAGCTAAAACTAAGCTAAGGCTAAGCTAAATCTAAGCTATCACTAAGCTGAAGATACGCTAAAGCTAAGCTAAAGCTAAGCTAAAGCTAAGCTAAAGCTAAGCTAAGGCTAAGCTAAAGCTAAGCTAACACTAAGCTAAAGCTAAGCTGAAGCTAAGCTAACGCTAAGCTAAAGCTAAGCTAAAGCTAAGCTAAATCTAAGCTAATTCTAAGCTGAAGCTAAGCTAACGTTAGGCTAAAGCTAAGCGAACACTAAGCTAAAGCTAAGCTAAAGCTAAGCTAAAGCTAAAGCTAAAGCTAAGCTAAAGCTAAAGCTAAGGCTAAAGCTCCCAGGGGACTGGGGGAACCGCGGGGCGGGGACTGGGGGAACCGCCCGGGGCGGTTTCCATTGCCCGGCCCCTTTAGCTAACAGAGTAAGAAAACCTTCTAGGCAGAGCCTAGGTAGGGAAATACGCCAAACATAGTCAAACAATGGTCCAAACATAGTCTGGTGACTATTTTAGGGGTATTTTTGTTGCCTTCTGGGGGTATTGTTGGGGTATGTTTTAAATTTTTCGTTGAAAATCCCCCTGCAGGGGGACACGCCCGACATAAGACTAGGGGGGGTGGATATCATGGCGTGGGCCATGATATTTCCCCAGGTTTCCTGGTGCCTCTTCTTGTTTCATTGCGTCCCTGGCCCCCCCCCCTTGGGCCGCGCACGTGCCGCGGCCACGATTTGCCCCCCCCCCCCCCCCCCCTCTTGGACGCCCCCCTCTTGTCCGCCACCGAGATTGGATTCGATTTCGGTGGCCTCCGACTCCGATTCGATGCAGGTTCTCGCCATGGGGGAAGCGGGTCCTGAGGGAAACGGGTCCTTAGGTTTTTCGCTGTTTTCGGGCTCTCGGGATCCTACACGGGCCCGGGGGACTGTCAGAAAACGACTCAGGATGAAGATCCCGTCCTGAGGGAAGGCCCCAGGGTTCAGGACCCGTTCGTCCCATGCTAGAGCTTCGGATTCCGATTTGGACTCCGATTTCTCAGGGAGGCCTACTGGCCTGCCGACTTCCGCCGATGCGACCTCTCCCGACTCGGCCGCCGCTTTCCGCCGATCCAGGTTTTCGCGTTACAACCCACCACACCACCCCAACCCAACCCGAAGGCCCCAGTTTGCCCCTCATTCCCAGTGTGTGTGTGTGTGTGTGTGTGTGGGTGGGAGGGTCGTCGGGGAACATTGAAAACCGCAGGTGGAATCCGTCCCCCCCCCAACCCGAAAGTCGGGTCGTCGGGTTGGGTAGTGGTGGTCTGGTAGCTACAGCCGACCCGCAAAGTAAGGATGCGCAACCTTCCCAAGGGTACCCTTGCACCCTGGCCACTTTCGTTGGGGCGTCCAATGCCGTTGCACACTTATCGCGATTCCTCATGATACGGGTCCCAGGCGCCCGGCCGCTCGTTTCCTTCATCTGCTGGCCAACCTTGTCTTTTGGCCTCGCGGCCCAAATCCTTGCCCAATTTCGGATTCCCTTCGGGGATCATCCGTTAAAATTGGAACGATACAGAGAAGATTAGCATGGCCCCTGCGCAAGGATGACACGCACAAATCGAGAAGTGTATACAATTAAAAAATTATCCTGGCGAAGGACCCAACCATATGCAGTTGTGAGTATCGCAATTGTGAGTATCTTCTTCGGTGGCGCTCCCTATGGGGCCACGAACCGCATGAGGGGTGTGCCGAAATGTGGCGGGGGTACACAACGCAAAGGAATACGATAGATCTGATTACGAGAGAAAGAACGCGGGTGAGTCAGAGCGCGAGGGAATCTGAGTATGAATGGGTCTGCGCGCGAGTGAATATATTTGCATGAATGCGATCATGGAACCGCCTAGTGTAAGTGTCGAGCATGCCTGTCCGAACACACGTGACACTGGGCGTGGCCGCCGCAGGCAGCTTCCGCGGGAACCCCGACGGCAGCGTCCGCACGTCGCGACGCCCATGTCGGCACGCCTCTTGCGAGGATCGCGCCCGCTTTCGGCTCTTCTTTTCCTTCCTCTTTGCCCGCGCACTCCAAAATCCAAGGCTGCGGGCGCAGCGCAGCGCGGAGTCCCCGCGACGCGCGCTGGTCGCCCCGGGCGGGGTCCCAGCGACGCGCGCGGGTCGTCCGCTGCGCGAAGCAGAGAGAGCTGACTAGCTAACTGGCTGGCTGATAGCGGGCAAGTCTCTGACCGCTGGGCAGAGCGACGACGGGCGAACGAGGCGCCGGGCCCCCCGCAGCACGGAGTTCCCGCGACGCGCGCTGGTCGCCCCGAGAGGGTCCCAGCGACGCGCGCGGGTCGTCCGCGGCGCGAGGCCAAACAATTAGTCGGGCAGTCGAGAGAAGGCGCGGCTCGGGGGAGACGCTCCTCAGGTCAGGCCTCGCGGATGAACTCGGTGAAGCCGAGCTCCCTGGCGAGGGCCGTCGCTTCCCTCCTGCACCGCTTCGTGCGCGCCGCAAACTGCTCCAGCTGCTTCCGCAAGCCCTGCGGCGGCCCTGCCAGGAAGAACTCGATGCGCGGCGCCCGCATGAGCAGGAGGTCCTCGTGGCGCGTGGCGCGCGAGAGCAGCACGTAGAGCTCCAGCCACCAGTCGTCGTCCTCCTTCTTGCCGTTCCCTACCTCGTGGCGGCCGCAATCCAGGATCACGCCTGGGCGACGTCGACCGAGGGAGCAGCGCGCCGGGCAGCCGACGGCCCAGGGCGAGAGCCCACAGGACCGAGAGATGGTCTGGCCGCGGAGTGCTCGCGCCCCGGAGGTCTGGCCGCCCCCGGAGCGCCGTTCCCCCGCCCCGTCGCTTTCGCGCAAGGTGCGCCCCTGGCACGCCACCGTGGTGATGACCCTGCCGTGCAGAAATGCTGGGGGTGTGCCGAAATGGGTGGGGGTGACGCATGCGGGCGGCGGCACTGAGGCCTTCGGTGGAGCTCCCTATGGAGCCACGAAACGTGTGAGGGGTGTGCCGAAATGGGTGTGGGTGACGCATGCGGCCGCGGGCACTGGGGCCTTCGGTGGAGCTCCCTATGGAGCCACGAAACGTGTGAGGGGTGTGCCGAAATGGGTGTGGGTGACGCATGCGGCCGCGGGCACTGGGGCCTTCGGTGGAGCTCCCTATGGAGCCACGAAACGTGTGAGGGGTGTGCCGAAATGGGTGTGGGTGACGCATGCGGCCGCGGGCACTGGGGCCTTCGGTGGAGCTCCCTATGGAGCCACGAAACGTGTGAGGGGTGTGCCGAAATGGGTGTGGGGGACGCATGCGGCCGCGGGCACTGGGGCCTTCGGTGGAGCTCCCTATGGAGCCACGAAACGTGTGAGGGGTGTGCCGAAATGGTGTGGGTGACGCATGCGGCCGCGGGCACTGGGGCCTTCGGTGGAGCTCCCTATGGAGCCACGAAACGTGTGAGGGGTGTGCCGAAATGGGTGTGGGGACGCATGCGGCCGCGGGCACTGGGGCCTTCGGTGGAGCTCCCTATGGAGCCACGAAACGTGTGAGGGGTGTGCCGAAATGGGTGTGGGGGACGCATGCGGGCGCGGGCACTGGGGCCTTCGGTGGAGCTCCCTATGGAGCCACGAAACGTGTGAGGGGTGTGCCGAAATGGGTGTGGGGACGCATGCGGCCGCGGGCACTGGGGCCTTCGGTGGAGCTCCCTATGGAGCCACGAAACGTGTGAGGGGTGTGCCGAAATGGGTGTGGGTGACGCATGCGGCCGCGGGCACTGGGGCCTTCGGTGGAGCTCCCTATGGAGCCACGAAACGTGTGAGGGGTGTGCCGAAATGGGTGTGGGGGACGCATGCGGCCGCGGGCACTGGGGCCTTCGGTGGAGCTCCCTATGGAGCCACGAAACGTGTGAGGGGTGTGCCGAAATGGGTGTGGGTGACGCATGCGGCCGCGGGCACTGGGGCCTTCGGTGGAGCTCCCTATGGAGCCACGAAACGTGTGAGGGGTGTGCCGAAATGGGTGTGGGTGACGCATGCGGCCGCGGGCACTGGGGCCTTCGGTGGAGCTCCCTATGGAGCCACGAAACGTGTGAGGGGTGTGCCGAAATGGGTGTGGGGGACGCATGCGGCCGCGGGCACTGGGGCCTTCGGTGGAGCTCCCTATGGAGCCACGAAACGTGTGAGGGGTGTGCCGAAATGGGTGTGGGGGACGCATGCGGCCGCGGGCACTGGGGCCTTCGGTGGAGCTCCCTATGGAGCCACGAAACGTGTGAGGGGTGTGCCGAAATGGGTGTGGGGGACGCATGCGGCCGCGGGCACTGGGGCCTTCGGTGGAGCTCCCTATGGAGCCACGAAACGTGTGAGGGGTGTGCCGAAATGGGTGTTGATGATGATGATGATGGGAGGGGGGAGGAGGCAGCGGGAGGAAGGAAGGAAGGAAGGAAGGAGAACGCGGGGCACCGTCTCTTCAAAACGAGGACCCAACACCACAGGATGGTTGGGAAAAACAATCCTCGGTCCACACGGGCTCCCAACTTCGCGCTTCGCGCTGCGCGAAGCGCGAAGTGCGAATAACTACGCACTCTCGCGCCGCCTCCCAAGGGATAAAGGGAAGATGAGGAGGAATCGGAGCCGAACCGCGAAGCGCGAATAATTTCGCGCCCTCGAGGGCGCCCTTGGTCCAAGACCCCCATGATTTGCTGCCGAAGGACCGTGCACACCCACACTCACTCACCCACTCACCCACTCACACGCACTCACACCGTGCTGCCGCGCAGAAACACGAGAACACCCACACTCACACGCACTCACACACTCACTCAGCCACTCACACTCACACACACACACACACACTCACCGACTCACTCACCCACTCACTCACCCACTCACACACACCATGGTTTCCACGGTTGTCCATGGGGCCCGCCATTCGGTGAGATCGGAAAAGTGTACCGTTGTGTGCGGGAGGGGAACAAGGTGAACTCTTTTCCAGGTACCGCTCTGCCGGCTGCGTGGTAGAAGCCTGCCTCACAATTGGCTCGGCTACGCGGGTCTCGAACTGAGCAGCTGCGGTGGCAGCGCCAACTATCCACCATCCAAAGGCCCGCCACTCGTTGAGATCGAAGTGCGTGTACGGAAAGAATGGGCCATACAGTGAAGCTGCGGCCGCAACGACCGTTGAGTCAGCAACGAAGCCCCTGTGGCCCCACAAGCGGCTGGGTGCAGCGCCAGAGGGACAACCGTGGCAGAATCCACCACGGACGAGCGAGCCCCTTCCGCACCCGAACTGTTCATTCAGCGTCATGGCTGTACGAAGCAATTGCTTGCCATGTTGGACAGTCCTCACTGTGGTGTCCCCGCGCACGTTGTCCACTTGAGACAGACGGCCGGCTGCCCGACAGCAGCCGCTGCTGCCGGTGTTTGACTTCAATTGTTAACTGGGTATCGTAGCCATGTTTTCCGTACCCAATTCGGGCATCCAAAAGAATGGCATGAAGAGATCGGGTCCCGAGATAAACGGGTCCTGGCCCAGAGGGCCTTCCCCCAGGGCCACCTTCTCGTCCTGAACCGCTTTCTTACGAACGCGCGGTTGCTGGAAGCCGCACGTTGACATCGGACCCGAACGGCATGGCCCCGAACCCCAGCCTTGCCAGAACGATCGAGCAGAGCTGACAAGCCGAAGAACGTTCGAGGGTCCCCTTCCCCGGGCTGCACAAGAACGTGGAAGAGAACGGTGACAAACACAAAGGTGCCCTCCCCCAACCCAACGTGCGTGTACGCCTCGCTCCGACCGTATCCACTCGTTTCATGGCGACCGAAAGGGGCCCGGGAAGACCAGGCGCAGGAAATAGAGGGAGAACCAACCGCATACAGAAACACATACGATCCGAAGTCCGCGCAAATACTGATCTGCGCAGGCCCCCCCGTCCGCGGCGTTCGGAGTGCGCCAGGGGCGGCGCCCAAGGCAGGGGTTCCTGCGCAGATCCAAAAAGCCGATTCTCGAAAAGGGTTCTCCAGCGCGCAGGGAGGCGGGGCGACAGCGGGACCGAGAGCGGGCGAGCGGGCGCGAGGTCGGGCCAGCGCCACGCGGCGGGAGCCTCTGAAGGCTGGGTGGAGGCTGGACGGCAATCAGGATGCCTGCGAGCTGGCGGCATGCAGGAGGGGCTGGGGCCAGGGCATGTGCAGAGCGTATGAGAATGATTTCAACAGAGGTTCCGCCCCCCAAGTGTCTACCAGCGTCCCTAGTTAGTTGCGCCGATTAGCTCATATTATCGCGCCTCTTAGCGCCTCAGTGCGACAAATGATTAGCAATCATCCGCCGACGCTGTCGGCGTGGGTGCAAAACGTTTTTCCGTTTGATCTCGTCGTCGCCGTCGCTGCTCCCCCCCTTTCCCTGGGCCCTCCGCCTCAAGCGATCCAGCTAGAGGGAAATCAACCGTCGTGATTGCTTCGGAGGGAAGCCCTTCCCCTTTGATCCCTTCCCTGCCAGGCGGGGGTCCCCGGGGGGCAGCTGGAGGGGGACCCGGAAGGGTCGCCGGGAGGGTCGCGGGGGGGGGGTCGCCGGGGGAACCGCCAGGGGGTCCCGGGGGGGTCCCTGGGGTCATGGAGACCCCCGAGACGAGAGCGTGCCACTGTGGACAAGGGGGACAGGTGGGCTGTCCCCCTGCGGAGAAAGGAAACTCAGAACCCCCCCCCGCCTCCCCCATCCGCTCTCCTCCTCCTGGACCCCCGCCCCCAGAGGCGCCTTCCTCACTCTCACCTGCTGTTGCAGGGTGCTGTGTATTTTTCCCAGATGCCTCCGAACGGCCTCAGATCCGCTCCGAGGCGGCTCCGAGTGACAATGGAGCTTCCCAAGGAGTTCCCCAAGAGGCTCCCCAACAGTGCCCAAGAAGGGCTCCAGAGCGTCAGCGTCGTCGTCGTCGTCGCCACCGCCGCAGCCGCCGCCGCCGCCGTCGCCGTCGCCGTCGGCATCGTCGTCGTCCCCCTTCAGGGTCGGCGGCACGGGCCGTAAGGTTTTCCCAATAGACGCTTGTAACCGGGGAAGACAACACCTCATGCTTAAAATTACTCTCACGCAAGATGCACCTAATCAGGGGTGTGGCAGCCTTCTGAAAAGGAAGGGGTCTCCTCAGCAGGGCTCGGAGGCCTCTGCGAAGGCTTCCAAAGAGGCGAGAGGGGGCTTCGACCGCAAGAGGTCCGCTCGGACCTCTCGAACTCTGCGCTCCTTGCGCTGTAAAGAGCGCAAAGAATCAAGAATTCGTCGGTATGCAGACGAGGAAGACAGGATGAAGGACAGGCGCCTAGGGGCAAGAGGAGGCGGAAGGAGCGAAGGATGGCGCCGCGCTCCCTCTGGCAGGGGCCTCTGGAGGTACTCGATGTGGCCGTAGTGGAGGGGGTCGAAGTACCCGGAGGCCACCACGATCTTGCGCGACATCTGCCTGCGCCCCCCACTCCTCGATAGACATCTCCCCCCTTCTAGAATTCTAGAAGAAGAAAAGCCACACAAACATGAACTTTTGGCGCTCCGCGCGGCTTTCTTGGATTCGCGCTGGACCCCCCTCCCTGGTGCGCGGATTGCGCCAGGGGCGGCGCTGGAGGCGCCGCCGGGGGGCCCAGGCGCGGATCCAAGAAACCCGCGCGGAGCGCCAAAAGTTTGTGCTTATGTGTTTTTTCGCCTTCGACCTTCTGCTCCTGGCGCGCTCAGCCATAGAATCCCACCAGCCCTCTGGGCGTCGGTGGTTTAGGGCGTTTCCTCTTCCACCCCTCCTTCTTCCCCC
>CAUYUJ010020404.1:242500-274799 GCA_963575745.1 Prorocentrum cordatum
GGCGACGACGGCGACGACGGCGGCGGCGACGGCGACGGCAACAGCGGCGGAGCCACCAGCGGGTCGGACGCCGCGTCGGAGAAAAGCAAGGGTAAAGCGCATCAGTTGGAGAGGAAACGTGACGGGAGAGACGGCACTTGTGTATACGTGGCTGCATACTGCGCATCGGCGAGGTCCAGTTTACGCACTTCTGCGGTAATAGATTGGATACGGATATCGGAGGCAAATGGTGAGCAAATACCGTGGTGGGCTGCTACCGTTGTGTGCTTAGTCCATGGTTTGTCCTGCGTCGTCTCGGCTCGTAGGTCTGGGATTGGGTGGTGTCTTGCATAGTCGCACGATCTGCTTGGGAGGAGGCTCTTTGAAGGTTGTACCAGTTGGATGGTCGTGGATGCTGTTGATGTAGATCTCGTATCGCGTCTGTTGTGAGCGGAGCCTGTCGATGTAGTTATGTAATGTCGGGTCTCCTGTGTTATTGACGATGGTTGTGCGCCGGCTGCAAGTGAGAATGTGCTGGTCTCCTCTTCTCGCTGCTGCGTTGTGTGCTCCGATTGCTTGTGCTGCGAGGGCGGGAAGTAGGTGTGCAAGGTGGCATACGTTTGTAGAGCCATGTGGTTGAGAGGTCTTCCTGTATCCAGCGCTGCGTCCTGATCTCCTCGACTGGTGGGGGCCTCCTCCTCCTCCTCCTCCTCCTCCTCCTCCTCCTCCTCCTCCTCCTCCTCCTCCTCCTCTCGGGTCGGCGCCAGGCTGGCCTTCCCGCACAGGGCTAGCGGCGCCGGCGCCCCCCCCCAACGTTGCCCCTGACCCCTTCGGGAGAACAGCCCGGGACCAGAACCCAGGCGGCCGCAGGCCCGCCAAGATGATTGCTGCGACAAGCATAGGAGAAAACAAAACACCTAAACATAAACTTTGGCGCTCCGTGCGGACTTCTTGGATTCGCGCCAGGGGCGGCGCCTGAGGTGCCGCGGGGGGGGTCCAAGCGCGGAACCAAGAAATCCGCACGGAGAGCCAAAAACTTATGTTTATGTGGTTTTATCTTTTCCGCAAGCACTCCCTCGAGGACCGACCAAAAGAAGGAGCCGAGCTCTGTACACGGACGCTTCTGCCGGTCCCGCACTGGAATTCACACAGGAAAGCGGATCCTGGTGTATACGGGATCATGGTGTATACGTTTTTCGTTGTCTCCCCGGAAAAAAACTCGGGAAACAGGTATACACCACACCACCCAGACGTCGTCCCCGACCCTCAAAAAGTCCCTGCATTGGAAAGCAGCCCGCCACTTGGAATATACATGCTCCGGTTCCCGAAGAAGGGCCATTCGCTAATCGACTTGGCAAGGTCAAAGGGCAGTCAGCGCCGAATCGGGAAATCGGATTGCATCGGAACGTGCACCAGATCGGGCCGCATCGGCACGGCATCGCAATGGAAACCGCATTGGCTGCGCCAGGGCGCACGACAATGCCATGGAGGCATCGGGTCGCGTCGGATCGTCGGAGCGTCGGCATCGAACCGGATCGAGCCGGTTGGGGTCGATATATAGAATCAGATCAATCGGACCAGATTAGTGAAGGGGCCCCAGGACACACAAAGAAATGCGCACAAATAAAAAGATTCCCCATATTTTCCCATATGTTCTGGGTGTTTGTCTCCCCCCCCCCACTTCCCATAGTTTCCCATATTTTCTGGGGCCGGCTTTGTGCACACGGGCCGGAGGGCACCCATTCCAGGCTCACGCTCCGCTCGGGCGCTCAACTCTTAAAGACAGTGGGGGGAGGAGGAGGAGAAGGAGAAGGAGGAGGAGGAGGAGGAGGAGGAGGAGGAGGAGGAGGAAAGGAGGAGGAGGAGGAGGAGGGGCAGGAGGAGGAGGAGGAAGAAAAAGAGGAAGTCCGTGGTGTCGGTGTCGGCGGTGGGGAGGGAGGCGGGGGAGGAGGGGAGGGAGAGGAGGCACGCGGGCAGGGCCAGTCAACCCGCGAGGCGGGCAGGCGCAGGAGATCCTGCGGCCCTCCGCCGCGCGGCTGGCTCCCGCAGGCACAGCATCGCCGCGCTCGCTGCGGCCGCCCCTGGAGGGCGGGGAGGCGGGAAGCTCACCGGGGGGGCGGATATGAGTAAAAAAATGCGCACCACTGCGGGGTACGCGCTGGGCGGATATGTGGCCGATTCCGTGGACAGGCTCCCGAGCGGTTCTGTCAAGAGGAAGAAGGAACTGCACAACGCGCAAACTTGAGGGGGCCCGCATCGATCTCCAGGAGCGGCGCTGGGACGTCCCGTCTCTGGCGCGCGGAGGCGCCGCCACACGGGGGTCCAGCGCAGATCCAAGAAATCCGCGCGGTCCTCCGGAAGTTTGCGTGTTATGCCGTGTTCTTCTTCTGTCAGCACCTGCCTGGTCTGCTCTGGGAGGTTGCGCCCGCGGGCAGCCTAAGAGAGGGTGGGCTCGGCGTCCCTCGCGTATACTTTATCAGCTTGCTTGAGGGCCTCACCAGAACGCCCTGCCCACGGGCCTGCCGATAACGAACTCGGGGTGGAGGAGATCGCTCGCTCGCTGTGGGGTTATACTCGAAACCGCCCGATAACAGCTGAAGACAATTTTCGTGAGGTACAACTGGACCAGCGCTCCCAACACATGCCAAACGTAGAAGTAGAGAATGGCCAGTGTGATGCTGAATGCCCCTTTGAGAATACAGAACACTAAGTAAATTCCAAGCGGGGCGCGTTTGAGCAGCTTGGCTCCGTAGTAGCCGCAGATCGGCCCGATCAACAAAACGAGCTGAAGGATTCCCACAATCGATGCGTCCATCCCCATGCTGTTTGTCTTTATCACTCCCGACAAGCTGCTGTTGCCAGCGGAACACAAGTAGAACGCCTCAAACAGAGTGGAGACGAAATCGATGCAGGCGAAGCACATGATCGAGCAGCGGTACCGCAGCACCGTGATCTCCTTGTCATTGAGGTCCAGCTGCTGCATAGCCACCACGTTTACAGGCGCGCCCATGGTCGCGCCTACCGGCACCGCTTGTGGAGCATATGGATTGCAGCCGTGCCCCTGCCCATACGCAGCTTGCCACTGCCATCCATGAGGTCCACCCGGAGGACATGCGTGCATGATCCTCCCGTTGACCATGAAGGGGCCCCCCATCAGTTGCTGCTCCTGCACTCCTCCCACCACGCCTGGCTGCCCTCCCGTTCCTGGCTGCCCGCCTATCCTCGGCTGTGCGTACATTCTGGCCACCTCGTGGTCCTGCAGCTCCCTGGCGAGCCTCGCGTCGTCGTCCACGACGCACCGCTGCTGGGGTACAGGCGCGCTGAACTCCACGGCATGGGCCATCTGCAGAAACGGCAAACAGAGCGGGATGATGCGAAATATCGGGCGGGCGGATGCTGCCTGCGTCTGCCCTGGCTGCCCGAGCCCAGACCACCCTAGCCAAAAAAGGCTACGCAAGGACCCTAAACCCCGCCAATTGGTATGGCCTCTCTGAGGGGTGGCATGCTTTACGTCCGCTAGGACCGCTGTTACAATCGTAAATATGATCCAGAAAACTCCCCGTAACTTTCTAAACCAAACCTCGGCCACAGTCTGGTGTTCACATTGGAGAGGCTAACGTGCTCAAGAAACTGGGCCAGCTTTCCTGCAAATCGGCTGAGACACGCTGGCCCAACTTTTCGGGAGGATGTTTCTTGAATAGATGCTCGACTGGTTTGTAATCTATGTTTGCGAACGCGTGCTTGCTTAAACCATCAGGAACCAATAGGAGAGTTGTCACTCCTGCAAGACGGGATCATGCGGGCCACACGCGCACGCATGTATAACTTAGTTAGAGGCCTTTATGCACTCGCCATACATGATAAATCCGCCGACCCTGTCGGCGTGTGTGAGATGCTTATCCACTGAGTCGCTAGCGTCGCCGACGCTCGCCAGCTTGAAGTTTTCCCGTGTGAGTCGTCATCGCCGTCGCCGCTTCCCCCCTTTCCTGGGGCCCACCTCCTCAAGCGTTCCAGCCAGAGGGCAATCGAGCAACGTCGTCATCGAGACGAAAGGAATATCTTTCCCTTTGTTCTCTCGCCCGCCGGGGGCGGTGGGGATCCCGGGGAGGGAGGGGGGTGGCCCAGGCCTCGAGCTCACTCGCACCGCGCCCTGCTCCAAGAGGGCCATGAAACAGGCTAACATCGCTCCAAGACGGCCCAAGATGCCCTCAAGACGGCCTCAGAAACCCTCAGGACGCCCCAAGAGAGTTGCAAGAGGAGCCCGGAGAGGGCCCAGAAAGGCTACTTCACAACTTTGTTCTGTGTTTCACGTCCTCGCTGGCTCTGGCTTCCGAAGCTGCAGGACGGCCGACGAAGCCCAACAGATCGCTCCAAAAACCTAAGAGGCTGCCGAAAACGCCGGAAACACTCCAGAGCGGCCAAAAACTGCCCGAAGACAGCCCACGACGGCACCAAGACGGCCCAAGAGGGCTCCAGGATGGCCGACGAGGGCCCCACGAGGCGCCCGAGAGAGATGACACCAACCGACAGCTCGAGCCTTCCGCCCCAAGAGCCCTCCCAGAGGCCCCACGAGGCGCCCTAGAAGCCCCCAGGAGTTCCCCAACAGGCCCAAGAGAGCCCCAAAGGCTCTCCCAAGATAACCCCAAGGCGGGCAAACTCAAATAAGGTTCCTCACGTTATGGATGGTTGTGCGTCTTCGTCGCTGCCGCCGCCGCCGCCGCCACCGCCGCCGCCGCCGCCGTCGTCGTCGTCGTCGTCGTCGTCGTCGTCGTCGTCGTCGTCGTCGTCGTCGTAGTCGTCGTCGTCGTCGTCTTCGTCGTCGTCGTCGTCGACGACGACGTCGACGTCGTCGTCGTCGTCGTCGTCGTGGTCGTCGTCGTCGTCGTAGTCGTCATCGTTGTCGTCGTCGTCCCCCTCCAGGCTCGGCGGCACCCGCCGTAAGGCCTTCGCAAACATACAATGCGCGCCACACGCGCGTCTCCGCAAGCGCATGTCGACATCATAACACAATTGCTTACAACGCATTAAACTTGTGATATCCGGAAGATGGTAGACGCAAGCGTGTTCAAAACATTCCCTACTTTCTGTGTGCGCAGTTGTCCAGAAGAATCCATGGGTGTCGAGCGCGTACTTGCTGAGCCAAGTCACCGGCCAACAGTAACACCATCTTCACTACCATCGCGATCGCCATCGTCATTATCACCACTGTCATCGGCATCGTCACCACCATCATCAGAATCAGCATCATCATCACCATCGTCAACATCATGATCATCATGATCATCATGATCATCATCATCATCATCATCATCATCATCATCACCATCATCACCATCACCATCATCAACGTCATCATCGTCGTCACCGTCATCGTTATCGGCATCGTGGTTGGCGTCGTTCTCGTGATCATCGCCACCTCAGACACAATTATCGTCAATATCCTGCGCTGGCGCCGATGACGCCGTCATCACCATCTCCGGTCCGCCCGAGTCATGAATCTGCAAAAAGTGGACCGCGCGTCATGAATCAAGTTTTGACTTGCTGACCAGATCCGATTTGAAGCTGCTCGCGGGGCCTCCTGAGCTATGCCGACACATCACGGGCAGGGAGGCAAAATGTATGCTCCAGCAATTCTTCTTTCAGGGCGCGGCCACAGAGATCCCAGCCACTTCCTCAGGGAAAGCTTCTCCCCTCCAAGATGAACGCTTCAAAAACTACTGCAACCCCACATCGCCAAAACTTGAAGTTTGAGTCAGTGGCGCCTGGCAGACTACTTTGAGCGCTGTCCACTCCGACACCCTGCGTCTGATTATCCATCAAACACGTGGCAGAGAGAGGATGAGACCGAGAAGGAGAAGAGGATCTGAAGCCGAAAAGGGTTGGGAGAGGGGCAAGCTGTGTCGTTCTCTGGCACCGCGCCGCAGTCCTGTCGACGGCGATCCAAAGCTCTCTTGGGCGGAGCTAACTACAAAACGTACCCACAGTGAGCTGAATTGGTGGGCGACCGCCAGTCGCAAAATTCAATAAACACGCTCGCACGCGCATGCGCGCAGACGGTACATGTATTTGTCGGCTCCAGAGGCCTATCACAAGCGAGTCCGATAAGCCAAAAGCCCTGAGGCCAACGCCCTGAGCCCAACGACCTCAGCACTCGAAGCCCTCAGTGGTACGTTGGTATGTATGCAGGCGTCGTTGTTACTCATCTCTTCTCTTCTTTTCCTCTTCCTCTAGCACTCATGACCTTCCCATGCCGACCATCATTGCCAGGGCACGGCTGTGGTGGAACTGAGAATGTGTTATATCTGGGCGCAAGTTGGCCCCCATCCACCCAGTACCTCTTAGAAGGCGAGTGCTTCGACGCGGGGTAGGACAAGTCAAGGTTGCGGGGAGCGCTGACGATATTGTATACGGCCCCAGTGCTTAGCACAAAGTCGATCCTTTGATAACCTGGTGTCATTCCCACCTGCGTTGATACTGAACTTTGTCGGCTATGTGACATGCTGAACGTCGTCCTCTTGAGCACGCCTGATGTCGCACCTGCACAAGGATCACCCACACCACTGTGGAAGAGCCACTGTGGTGAAGACCTATGCCCACCGATCAATACTGGCATGTGTGTTCCTGTCTTGCTACCAGTCCACTTGACGTTGCCACTCATAATTTCAAACTCAACGGTGAACTCGCCAGCCGTAAACGAAGGCACTGAGAATACGCTTTATCTGGGCGCAAGTTGGTCCCCATCCACCCAGTACTTCATAGAGCGATCGTGTTTCGACGTGGGGTATGACATGTCACTGCAAGGCATCGCTCCCGCCTGCTTCGATACTCATCTTTGTTGGCCGTTCGTTCATGGCGAACCGCTTGCTCACCGCCTGGCCTGATGTCGCACCTGCAGCAGGATCAACTACGCTATGGAGGATCCACATTATATTTGTCCAGTGGCCACAAACCTTGAACTGCATCTGAGCTCCGGTGCTGCTATCGCTCCGCTTGACGCCGCCACTCATAGTTTCAAATTCGACTGAGAACGAACAAGAAGCAGCCATCTGAATATCCTCGGCTGTAGCCTCGCCGTAAGCCGTGGCCTGCCCCGTGTGCATCTCCACAGACGCCCACAAGGTACCCCAGAATCGCCAAGCCAAATGCTGATAACAGTACACGCCCACGTGTCAACACGGAACGAGCAAATGGCGCCTCCTTAGGGGTCAAGGGAACCTTCTCCATTGTGAAACGATGGGAGCTTGACCAAGCGAGACGTGTGCTGACAAGAAAAATCCCTTAAGGCAAAAAACTTGAGCCCAAAAGCTTCAGCCAAGAGATGTATGCTCCAGAGCTGGTGCGTGCTGGCGCGTGCCTGACATGGCTACTTGAACGACGTGAATCCCTTTCCTTGCACAAGGTTGTACGCTTGACCCCACCGCTGAGGCCTGGACTGTCGGTACAGTCGGGGCCTTGACCTAAGGAACCCTAAATAAAGAACGAGACCCCTTTTCCCACAAGCTAAACTTCGATTCCCCATCGAAACCCTAAGCAAAACCAGAGGCGAAATGCAAAACAACTAAAGAACACCGAGCCCCTCCCCAACGAAAAGGGTTCCTTCCTCAGCGCCCCGACTGTACCCCTCCGGGTCTTGCGTTTTCGCGCCCGCCGCCCCGCACGCAGGCGATGGTCCACGGGGCGCGCCGCGCGCCCAGGACGGGTCCGAGGGGCGCCCTCGCCGCGCCCCCAGAGCTGGGCCGACCTCTCCACGTCCCCCTCCTCGTGGCCGTCGTCCTCCTCCTGTTCCGCCTGTTCCTCCTCCAATCAGCTCCACTTCGTCTTCCTCCGCCGCCTCCGCCTCCTCTTCCTCTTCCTCCTCCGTATCCTCAGATAAGTATTCGTCTTTTTCTTCACCATCATTATCGTCGCATGTAGCCGCATTATCGTCGTCGTCGTCGTCATCATCATGATCAGCAGCAACATCAGCAGCAGCATAAGCATCAGCATCATCATCATCATCACCATCATCTTCATCATCACAATCAGCACCATCATCATCATCATCATCATCATCATCATCATCATCATCAGCATCATCAGCATCAGCATCAGCATCAGCATCAGCATCATCATCATCATCATCATCATCATCATCATCATCATCATCATCATCATCATCCACACGGGCATCGCGCCGCCTGGGTGGCTGGAGGAGGAGCTGTCGTGCTGGGTCGAGACACTGAGCAAGTGAGTGCCACGCGGAGAGTGCAGTCTGATTTTAGCCAGCCCGTGCGGTTTGTGCGATCTCGTTCCCCCCCCTCTGTTCAGCCGCACTTCCGTGCCCCCCGTGCGCGCCCGTTCGACCGAGCGCGCCAGCAGCAGCAGCCCGTCGGGGCCTCCTCGACCCAGCCGCCCCCCACCGTGTAGCCAGCCTGACGATGACGCAGAGATGGACGCAGCTAGAGCACTAGGATTGGAATGAACTCATATAGAGATGCAGTCTCCGCTTAGGCCGCCTGGCGCCGCTTGAGCGTGATGGAGCACGCCGCAGGTTGCGAGCTTTAGGGGCGTCCCCCTAGCCACAGGCTTACCAGCAGATGAGACGAGCGACAGCAATGCACACTTCTTTTCCTGTCTGGCAGCATGCTGACCAGTTCCAGAGCCTAGATGTGGCCGTATAATATATAATCAGCATCATCATCATCATCATCATCATCATCATCATCATCATCATCATCATCATCATCATCATCATCATCATCATCATCGTCATTCGCCACCATCGTCATCAGAATCGTCATCGTCGTCCTCGTCATGAACAGAATCAGCATCATCAGCATCATCATCATCATCATCATCATCATCATCACCATCATCATCAGCATCATCATCATCACCATCCATCATCAGCACTGACATCAATATGCTCATAGTCGTCAACGACATCCTCATCGCCATCGTCATCGACAGTGTCTTCATCACCAGCATCATGATCATCATTACCCTCAGCACCATCAGCATCATCATCATCAGCATCAGCATCATCATCATCATCACCATCATCATCATCAGCATCATCATCGTCAGCAGCATCATCATCATGCTAAGCATCATCATCAGCATCATCACCGTCGCAACCATCATCATCAGCATCATCATCATCAAGATCGACATCATCATCAACATCAACATCGTCATCAGAATCGAGATCATCACCATCATCAGTGTCATCATCAGTGTTACCATCATGGTCATCATCATCATCGTTCTTCGTCGCCGTCATCATCTTCATCATCGTTATCCCTCTTTGCCCCCACGTACTCATACCCGTGCCCGTCCCCTGCCTACCCTTGTGTATCCGCATTTTCCGCATGATCCCCCTCCTCCTCCTCCACCCCCTCTCTCCTTCTCCGCCGCCAAGTGGGTGGTTAACCTCCTCCACCTCATCCGCCCTCCTCCCTCTTCCCTGTCTTCGATCCTCCGCCTACTCCGCCACAGCCATCACGTCCTCCTCGTCCCAGCTCTGGCCCTGCACATCCGCGGGGTTCCAGCTCCTACTCCTGCTCCTGCTGTCCATCCTTCCCTATGTTACTCCTGTTCCTCCTTCTCTTGACCCGCCTCCTCATCCTCCCACTCTTCCCCATTCCTCTTCATACGCTCCTTCTCCTCCTCCTCCTCCTCCATCCCTGCTCCTTATAAATGCCTCCCCTTGTCGCAACCCCAAGCGTGTCAGTGGGGCGGGGCGAGCGTTTTGCCTGAGACTTCCTCGACACTTATGATCCTGAAGCTTTAAACTTCAACAGTGTCACGGATGGACGGCGGATGGTTTATGTGGCCGTAGCGCCACGCGCATTCGTCTTAAAGTACGCAACAGGTTCAGGAATGGACGGCAGATCCTCTTCGAACAAAGAAGCCCAGGGACACACACACACATATATATAGACAAATCCAAATCTTCCCTATATGTCCATTATTTTCTGGGTGCTCGCCTTCCCCCCCACTTCCCATAGTTCCCATATTTTTCCGGGAGTCGGCGACTAAGTGTGTCAGTGTGATTTCTACCCCTCCCTGATCGAACTGTGACTATCGCCACAACGCCGCGCACCCATTTTTTGATGCGGCCCTCGCCTTCGCGCCAAGCACGTTTGTCTTAAGCGTTAGCACCAGCTTCAAGCATGGAGGCCGGTTCATGGTCAGAATGTGGCGTTCGACTCAACGCCGTGCGCACTCATCTTGAAACTTGGCAGCGACTTCGCGGATGGAGGGCGGGTCGTTTTCACAGCCCGGTTCCCCCCTCAAGGCCAGCAGCCTTCGTCTTACAAGCTTGCCGCAGCTTCACGGATGGAGTGCGGGTGGTTTTTCAACATGTGGCCCTCGCCCTGGCGCCGCGCACATGTGTGTTCAAAGCTTGCAACCGTTTCAAGTGTTCGTATGGTCGAAGGCCGAATCCCCAGAAGCCTCAGGAATGATGTTATGGCACGGCTTAGGGCTGCCAGGACGCAGCAGTCACGTTGGTGCATGATTGAAATCTCAAGAGATGGTGTTCCGGCACGGCTGAGAATTGCCAGGGCGCAACAGCCATGTCCATCCGCGGCGTTGAAGTCCCAGGAACGGTGCTCTCGCACGACCCGAATGTCTCAGACGGTTGTCTCCTAGCGGGCCACGTCCAGCAATGAAAAGAAATGCTTCCAGGAACCTGCAAAAGAGGGAAGTTGGAGGGAGGGTCGATTGCAACATTGCTGGCCTTCTTGAACCCATACAACGTGCCCTCTTCTTCCGGACCTTCCCTTCAGTTCCTTCATTCCCACCTCTACATCCAGCTCCTCGTCCAACTCCGCCTTCTTCGCCTCCGCCTCCGCATCCTCCTCCTCTTTACTCATGATATGGATGATCCCTCGTCAGTGAATGTTCGTTCTACGAAGGGCGGGAAAGCCGCAGTGTCTGATGCCCGGCATGAGCAGCGACAGTGACTGAAGAGCTGCTGGCTCGCCAAATGCTTGATCAATGGCACGTGCTCCTGCTCGGGAAGCAGACCATGGCAATCCGAGACGGGCCCCCGGGCATGACCAGCGGCCCAACCGCCGATCCCCGGCGAAAGAACAACCCACCGTGCCAAGTCAGCGGGCGCAAGCGAGCCGAATCAGGTGCAAGCGCCGGTCGGGCAACCGGCGGGACGCTCCGGGAGCGAACGAATGAACAACACACACACACACCGATACCCATAGTCGGAGCGAAAGAAGGACGTACATGTACATGAATCCACGCTGGTTTCGAGAGCACGCATTGCACAAATGTTCGTATCACGCGGCCGGTTTCGCGAATCGAGGGGCCGTGTTCATGTACATAGCTGGGCGCGTCCGGCTTTTGTGGGCTCCCTACATAGGGGGGACGGAAGGGGCTACGAGTGCGCGTTGTCGGATGGGCCCCCGCTCATGAGGGAGCCTCCTCTCCCAGGAACCCACAACCCGCACCTGTACCCATGGCCAGCCCTCCTCCCTCCGACCCCCCCTGTGGGTATGGGCGTGTGTTGCTTGGGCGTCGCTTCATGTGGGGGTGATCGATGAGGGGGGGGGAGAAAGGTGCACTCCTCGGAACCTACAGGCCCCATTTGGGGACCCAGAGGGCCCCCTCAGGGACCCTCCAGGGCTCCTGTTGTGCAGCGTTCGCTGCCCCCTCATTTATGCCCGCCCCCATTACGCGACGCCCAGTGTTGCTCGTCCGGACCTACCTCTCCAGGCGTGTGTTCTGACCCAAATTTCGAAGCGAATCCAGCGGTGGCGACGAGGGCCTCCCAGGAGGCCCAACACCCAGGAGGCCCAACAGGCGGGCAACGAGGGAAGGGTAGCGGTATTGGTACCTTTTGCTTCCTCCGAACCCCCCTCCCCTCACTCCTCCCCAGTGGAAGGGGGCAGGCCCCGCCAAGGGGCGGCCACGACGGCCGGAGCGGCGCGAACCGACGCGCAGCGGCGCGAAAGCGCCGGCGGCGAGGGCTGCCGCAGAGGTGCGGGCGGGCGGGCCGCTTCAAGCGATACACTGCGTCTCAAGAGAGAACGCCACGCCCCGATCTCAGGGCCCCCACCCTCTCCGCCAGAGGCCAAGAGGAGGAAGAGGAGGACGGGAGAATGGATGAGGGAGGGAGGGAGGATGGAGGATGGTGGAGGGAGTCCGGGAGGGTGGGGGGGCCCCCGCCGCAGACGCCGATGCCATCCTGGTCCCCTCCTCCATCCCCAGATCAGTGGATGCCAGATGTTTGCTGATCGCTATCGGTGGCGACCGATCGGCACTCCAGATCGGTCGCGACCGATACTGGAACTTGAAGCGAAATCGGTGTCGGCCGATCTCTTCGGTCGCAACCAGAAAAATCTATGATCCCATTTTCAGGGAAGCAGAGATCACCGCCACCGAGAACCCATCGGGGGGGACCGACCACTTGTCGGGGGCACGCCCGAGCGTCGTCCGATATTGGGTGACACTCGTGCGTGCCACTTCCCAGGGGTGGGCCCCCCCCGATGAAATCTCGGTTGCGGTGGTTTCTCTCCCTCCCCTGAACACAATCACCGCGCTTTCATGAGGGAGGCTGAGCAAGGAACGAGGGATGATGGGCCTGTTTTCCACCACAACCACCATAAGTTGAAGGGGGGAAGGAGGTGCAGGAGGAGGAGGAGGAGGAGGAGGAGGAGGAGGAGGAGGAGGAGGATCCCCTTTCCCTCCAACTTATGGTGGTGGTGGAAAGCAGGCCCATCGAGGGGGCTTCTCGGCGAGCCTCGGCAACGAAGAAACCCCGCGACCTGAACTCACGGAGCTGCCCGGAAACCAGAACCCCTCCTGAAGCCAAAGCCGCCCCCCGACGCCATGGTTTTGCCATGATGTGGACAGTTGGAGGTCTCCACCCACTCCCCGAGACCGGCTCCTCGTCCTGAATCGTTATGTCACGCTCGAGGGGCCCAGGGCAGAGAGGGCCCCCAGAGGCCGAACCAGAGCAAAGCACGGAACCCGTCGCAAACTGTAATGCTGGGAGGGTTTTGAGAGTGGTCCTCATTTCGGCGCGAAGGCTCTACAGGAGCCTCCTGCAAGAGCCTCCTCCCCGTCCCACAACTAGGCGTCTGTGTCCGTGGGGCGGCCCCGGCAGTCCGTCCCAAGCTTCGTTTCGGCTGTGGACAAACCTCCCTTTAGTAAACCACGCTTTAGTGAAACGGCCTCGGACCGAAACCGACGGACGTGGACCCAGAAAAATGACGGCTCGGCGCCCTTTCGCGAACCGCCAATTCGCTAATCGACGTGTCAGGGTAGGAGGCCGATCAACCTCCGAATGGTCCTCATTTCAACGCGAAGGCTCTACAGGAGACTCCTGCAAGAGCCTCCTCCCCGTCCCACAGCCAGGGGTGCCTGCGTCGGTGGGGCGGCCCCGACAATCCGTCCCAAACTTCGTTTTTTGCCGGCTGTGCCCCTGAGACACGACGCTTCTGGCAAGTGCACGGATGGGTGGAGAACGGGTTCCAAACTTAGCTGCCCAGACACGCAACACGCAACACGTAGCGTGTTGACATGGAGCTCAACACGTAGACGGAACGCGCAGGTAAGACGCGATGCATTCGCCAAAACGTGGGCCAATACGTTAAGCCAACACGCAACGTATCGGCACGGACGTTTTGAGCACAGCACGGTTGCGTATCAAAACGGGCGTGTCGAGGCAGCTAAGGTTCCAATGTTTGTTCTCAGACACCCTGCCAGTTCTGGGGAACCCTCGCTGGGAACGAAGCCGTCAAACTGGCCTCGCAAAAGGACCCAACCATCTGCAACGGTGGGTGCCTCACGACAGGTAAAGCCGAAGCGAGAGGGCTAGCAAAAGGACTGAAGCGGGCATGAAAAACATGGAGCGCCGTTGCTGACGGGGTCGCAGAAGTCGGCTTTGACGGGTTAAGTTTGGATGCGGGATGTTACGGCTGACCTGCGCGTTTGTCGGCGCGGCACTGGGGAGCAGCAGGCGGCGGGGACGTCGGTGGAACCCCCGAACGGGGCCACGAAACGCGTGACGGGCGCGCGGAAGCGGTGCGGACCAGGTATGCGAACCCACCCAGTGGTGCCTCAGGTGGAGCTCCGCATGGGGCCACGAAGCGTTAAGGAGGGGTGCGCCGAAATTGCGTGGACCAGCATGCAAACGCAGCCGCTGGGGCCTGAGGTGGAGCCCCCTATGAGGCCAGGAAGCGTTTGAGGGGTGCGCCGAAACGGCGTGGACCAGGCATGCGAACACAGCCAATTGGGCCTTAGGTGTAACTCCCGATGGGACTGCGAAGCGTGCGAGGGGTGCGCCGACGCAGAAATCACAGAGGGCACAAGCGGCCAAGCAGAGCCCCCCCCAAGGAGCCGCAACGATCTCAAAATGTGAACATTTCCAACGCGCTGCTTTCTTCAAGCTGGACCGCAGGGAAGCACCATGGAACGCCCGCGCGCCATCGAATGGCCGCGCCGTCGCCTGTCCCTACCACTGAATCGCGCCAGGCGCGCCGCGGAGGCGCGAACAACGCGGCCCCCGAGCCAGGCCGTCACGTGGCCGCTATGGAGCTCGTCACCGCGATGACGTTTCGTTCCCCTGTCCTTGGGCATAAAGCCGGCGCGAATGAATCTGGACGCGCGCACCCGTGGAAGCGCAGACGGAATCGGCGCGCGCGCGCAGCCGTCGAAACGCAGGGCGCTGCCCCGGCCGCGCGGCCGATGGACTGCGCGGGAGGAGCGCCTCCCAAACTGATTGATGATGGAACGCGCCGGCGCGGGACCGACGGACCACAAGAAAGGGCCACTTTGGAGACCGCGCTTCAAGAGGAAACGCTCGAGCGCGAGCGCCGCGTGGGGAAGTGGCGGGACGCTGGAGGCGGTTGGGTCGCATGCCCGCGCAAATCGAGCAAACTCCGTTTTTGGGGAGCGGCGCTCGTGGAGCCCACCGCGGGCGCCGGGGGCCGCTGGCGCAGACTCTGCCGCAACCGCGGCGAGGCCCCGGCGCTCTCCCATGGGGGCCACGGCGCGCGGCTGCGCCGGTGGCGGGGAAGAAGGGGACCTGACGGCAAACGTCGGCTTCGAAGCCTCAGCGGCCGCGGGCGTGGCGGCGCAATCGCGAACCCGCTGCGCGAGGCAGCGCGGCCCGCCGCGAGGGCATCCTCTCCAACCGAGCGGCGGTCCCCGGGGGAGCCCCTGGCCCCGTCACCGACACCCCGCCGCCTTTCCGCGGCGTCCTCCCCCCCCCGTTTAGTCACGATTTTGGGTACTATTTTGGCCCCGGGGGTACCAACTTTTTGGACCTACCTTCCGCGGGGGCACACTTTTTTGACCGCGATTTTTCTCACAACAAGAAAAATTCGTATTCCAAATCGTGGGTGGTTTCGTGTGGCCTTGCAAGGGGGCGCGGAATCGTGGCCGAAAATAACGGGTAAAGTCGTGCCCGAAATCGTGGGCAAAATCGTGTCCGAAATCGCGGGCGAAATCGTGGGCGCAGAATCGCGGGCGAAATCGTGGGCGCAGAATCGCGGGCATGCCCAGCGCGCCGGCATGCCAAGCAGGCGCGCCCGCGCAACATCAGCGACGGCAAGGAAAAGAGAAAGAGGAGGGAGCGGCAGCAGCAGCAGGAGGGCCAGCAGCAGCAGCGGGAAGGGGAAACAATGGGAAGCAGCAGCAGGAGAGAAGGAGAGAAGGAGTCGTCGAAATTGGCCAGCCCGTTCGTCGTGCGCCCCATGGCACGCTGGACATGCTTCTCGGGGGAAACTCGCCGGCCCAACGGGCTAGAGGCGTGCAAAGATCTCCGGCGACTGCCTCGCAGTATTTCTACTTCGCGCGCGCGGGGCGGCCCAAAGGGCCCCCGGACGCAAAGTGCCCCGGCCAAGGTCGGGCCAGAGATGGTTTTTCTCCTGGGCGCGGCTTTCAGGCGCCCCAAATCGATCCAAAAGGGCCCCAAGAGGCGCCCGAGACGGTCCAAGAGGGCTCCGAGACGTCGAACGATCGGCCCGCGACACCCACGATAGCTTCCAGACGGCCCACGACGCGCACAAGACCCCCGAAGAGGCCACCGCGAGCTGAAACGATACCCGAAAACGCGATTCTGAACTTCAAAGAAAAAGGGTAGCAGAGAGACGAGGCGGAAACAGACCGGGGGCGACACCGCTCGAATGACGCGTCGAACCCAGATTGCGCGCAAGCCGCACGCCGAATGCCCAACATCCGAGCGGAACAAAGAATAGCCGAACAACTTGAAACATCTAATATTTCTTGGCTCTGGAAGAAAAAACACACACAAAAAAAACGTTGCACCAATCCGCTTGGGGGACGCAGCTTCATGACACAAGCAGAGAGGGGGGCGAGGGAGGAGGGGGAGGAGGAAGGAGGAAAGGGCGCGGAGCGATGCGTATTCCAAACGAGGACCCAACTCCGCACAGTACTGTATGGTTGGGCAGAACTGCTCGGGGCGAAAAACAGATCCTGGGGGTGGGTCGAGACGTCGGGGGTCGGCGTTGTGAAAAATGGGCTTGGCGAAGAACACAACCATCTGCAAATGCGAGTACTGCAAGACAGGTGGGAACCAAGGGAAGGGGCCATCAAAAGGACTAAGGCGTGAGTGGGCAGGGCGGAGCGACAATGCTGAGGTCGCGGAGGTCGGCCGCAACTGGCTACATCTGGATGCAACCCGTTACCGCTGATCTTCGCGTCCGCCGGCACGGCACCGGCGGGGCAGCATGCGGCGGGGCATTCGAAGGAGCCACGAAGGCTGTGAAGAGAGTGCCGACATAGTCGCGGGCACGCTTGCGATTCCTGGAACAGTAGCCTTCGGTGGAGCCCCCTTATGGGGCCACGAAATATGTAAGGGGTGCGCCGACATGGTGTGGACTAGGTACGCGAACCCAGCCACTGGGGTCTCAGGTGGAGAAGCCTACGGGGACACGAAACGTATGGAAGGTGCGCCGGAACGGTGTGGACCAGGTATGCGAACGCAGCCACTGGGGCCTCAGGTGCAGCTCCATACGGGGCCACGAAACGTGTGAGGAGTGCGCCGAAACGGCGTGGACCAGGTATGCGAACACAGCCACTTGGGCCTGAGGTGGAGCCCCCATATGAGGCCACGGAACGTGTGAGGGGTGCGCCGAAATTGCGTGGACCAGGCATGCAAACGCAGCTGCTGGGGCCTTAGGTGGAGCTCCCTATGGAGCCACGACACGTGTGAGGGGTGGGCCAACATGTCTTTGATCAGGCATGCGAACGCAGCCACTTTGGCCTTAGGTGGAACTCCAACGTGAGAGCGGTGTGGCGACATGGACATGCGGAGGGCCGAGGCAGAGAGGGGGAGGACGAAGGAGGAAGGAAGGAAGCAAGGATGGAGGGACGCGGGGACTGTCTCTTCAAAACCGGGACCCAACACCACAGGATGGTTGAGGACAAAACACGACGTCCGTCGCCTAGTTCCCGAGATGGCGCCAAACACATATGCGTGTTCAACGGATCCAACAATTGCACGGACGGGCTGCGGCTCGGTTTTAAAATGCAGCTTCCGCCCTAGCGCCGCACACTCGTCTTGAAAGCTCCCCACAGTTCTGGCTACACGGATGGAAGGCGAGTGGTTTTCTAAACGGGACTCTCGCCTGAACGCCGCGCGCATTCGTCTTCAAAACTTCAAGCAACTATACCGGTTGAGGCTGATTCATCATTGAGAAAAGGGTTCTCGCTTGGAACGCTTCCACGCTCAACGTCAGCAGAACAAAATCGCAACAGCTCCACTGATAGAAGGCGGGCCATTGTTCAAGACGGGGATCACGCTGACCGCTTCCTTGAACTGACGGATCCTACAGTTCGGCAGTTCCAATTTTCATTTGGGAGGATGGAGCGCGGTCCCTTTCGAAAGCTGCACTCAAGCTTGAGAGACAGATCCATGGAGCGCTTGTCTTGCAGGGGACGCTTCCTGCTGTGCAACGGGATGCTTGTAGGGATCCACCTATGAGGAGGAAACTTGGGACGGGAGCTGTGACACCGGGTTTTCTCTTCCATCGCCATTGCCATCATCATCGTCATCAGGACCAAAACCATTAGCATCATCATTGTCGTCATCGTCCACATCATCACCGCATACAGTGCGCATGGCTCTGGCACGATCGTCAGCATCATCACCATTACCAGCATACCAGCACACGCATCATCATCATCATCATCATCATCATCATCATCATCATAATCATCATCATCATCATCATCATCATCATCATCATCATCGCCATCATCATCATCATCATCATCATGATCATGATCATCATCATCATCAGCAGCAGCAGCAACAGCAGCAGCATCATGATCATCATCATCATCATAATCATCATCATCATCGTCATCATCATCATCATCATCATCATCATCATCATCATCATCATCATAATCATCATCATCATCATCCTCCTCATCCTCATCAGCATCATCATCATCATTATCGTCAGCATCATCATCAGCAACATCATCATCGGCATCACAGTTATCAAAACCGCCACCATCATCCACCACTCCCAACATCATCGTCATAATCAGCACCACCCGCATCATCATGATCATAATCAGCATCACCAGCACCACCATCATCAGCAGCATCATCATCAGTATCACAAACATCAATATCATCATCATCATCATCCTCATCATCATCATCATCTTCATCTTCGTCATCATCACAATCATCATCATCATCATCATCATCATCATCATCATCATCATCATCATCATCATCATCATCATCATCATCATCATCATCATCATCATCATCATCATCATATCATCACTCATCATCATCATCGCATCCGCCGTCATCGCCTCCGCCGCCGCCGCCGTCGTCCATCGTCATCCATCGTCCGTCAGCCGTCGTGCGTCACGCATGGTCGCCGCCGCTCGGGACCCCGTAAGCGGGGACTCTGACAAGCCCGAGCGTCGGCACGCCAACCGAGCCTGCAAAAACCGCGGGCCGAGACGCCCTCCACCGTTCGCCCGTCCGTTGTTGCACTCTTCCGAGGCCCTGGCTTGCAGTGTCCTGGCTTCTGGGGCGCGCCGAGCCGCCGTCGGTCGTCGCCAGACCCCTGGCGTCGTGATCTTTCTCGCAACGCAGACTCCTGGAGGTCTCGACCCATTCCCCAGGGCCCCAGAGAGCGGCTCCCGAGGCTGTGAGATCGGACAACCGCCTATGACAAGCCAGAAACTCGAAGCTCTGCCCTCCCGTCCTGCTCAGATCTCGAACCCCGAACCTCGATGCTCTCCAATGCAGTCCAACCTCCTCCTGTTCTCTCCCCCCTTCCTGTTCGCACCCATAGCCTCGAACCTCGAAGCTCTCCAATGCCGTGCTGGGCCACCTCAGATCCCCAGTTGGCTCCAAGTCGGGTTCAGTGGCCGTCGCTGCCGTCCTCCTCGTTCGCCTCGCTGGCGCCCAAAACGCCCGCGGAGCGCGGTGCCCGCGGAGCGAAAGCGCGGACGCGCGGTGCCCCCGCGGTCTCAGGGAGCTTGGGCCGCGGTCGGGCAGCGGTCCACTCGAGGGCGTCCAGGAGGGGGGCGTCCAAGAGGAAGGCTTTCACGAGCGGCGAACGCATCCGTACCCGCACCCTCGCGGTCTGGATTCCAGGGCGCGATCCAGCGGACGCACGGTCGCACATATAAGTTCTGCACGGGACATCCGCGGAGAAAAAACCCTGTCCACGGGATCGCGGCCCATGGGCACAGCCCGCGAGGCCGCGGCTACCAACATGAGTTTCGCCCAAGAGGGTTCGCAAATCATGGCCCGAGGGGACGGTGGAATCCGGGGAGTCCCATCGCCCCCGCCATGCTATCCACACACACACACACACACAATTATCACCCCCCGCTTGGCCGCCCCCGGCACGTCGGGGGCCAGGAGGCGGATGGGAAGGCCGGGGACAGACAGACGGGGGCGGGAGACAAGAGGGGGGGGGTAGACAGGCCAGGTGCACTCGCGCCGCATCTGACATCCTATCCCTCCATCCCGCCCCCTCCCGGGGCGTTGATGTTTCTCTATCCGCGGACGCGTGTCATAGCCGACGTGCGACTCCTAACAGAAAGACCACTTCGTTTTGGCGCGCTCGCGCCGCATCTGACATCCCATCCCTCTAATCCAGAAGCCGCATTAAAGTGATCATTTGTTTTTTGGCCCCCCCTCTGTCACAGAGGGGGTCAAATATGCCCCCCCTCTGTCACAGAGGGGTTCCCAGATGCCCCCCCTCTGTCACGGAGGACCTCGTTCTGGGTGCTCTTCTGCCACGGGAGCTCCCGATGCGATTGGAGACGATAAAATGTGATAGCGGGATGGGGGATTGGAGGGGGAGGGAGAAGAAAACGATGAAGGAGAGGAGGCAACGACAGCACCGATGAAAGCACCGTTTCTTTTTCCTTCTCCGCTCGGGCAGCGGTCGCCGAGCACGACGGCGCGCGCGAGTCGCCGCCGCTCACGATGCATTGGCAAGGCCTCCGCTGCTGCGGAGGGTCGACGTTCGGCCGATGAGGTTTCCCTCCGCTGCTGCGGAGGGGCGGCTCCTGTGCGATGGTTCAGCTAAGTTTTTCCCAGGGATTGGTTTCGGGGGGGTGTTCGACCCACCTCCAAGTCGCGACCTCCCAGTGCCCCTGGCCGCTACTCCACCCACTGTGGCTGCTCCACCAGTCACTGGGGCGTTGGTCGCTGCCGAATGCAACTTGCATGTCGCGCCAGGCGGAGTCGACCATGCGGTCCTGCAGCGAGGAAGCCTCGCCGCTCGGCTGTTGCCACTCGCGCTCCTCGCCCTCCTTGGTGCGCCACCACTCATCCCTGCGCCACTCCCCGTCTGTTGGTTGCTGCCGTGGCGTTTGTGGCCTCCGCTGCTGCGGGGGCTCTGGCGGCTCGTGGCCGAGGGCAGCGATCGCGTGCGAGATGTAGCTGGCGGCGCCGCGCTGCCCTCGCTGCTCCAGCGGCGCAGGCCCTGGAGATGGGCACTGCGGGGTCGGCTGCCACCTTGGGGGTGATAAATAATTATTTCTATAATTATCCCCTCCCTGTCAACTCCCGCCCCTTTCCGACACTCATTTCCTCATGTCATCCCTCGTCCTGCTCAGCCTATTCCTCATTCCCTCTCCCCCCTCCTGCCCCCCCCCGTGCTCCACCGCCCCTCTCCCCCCCTCCCCCTTTCAAACCCCCGCCGCGACCTTCCATCGCCAGCCGCGGGCATGTCGCGGCCGTCGTCCGCGCTTTCGTCTGCCCATCTTGGTGGGCGCCACGCCTGTTGGGCGCGCTCGTCTTGCTCGTCCCTCTCGCTGTGCTGCTCTGGTGCCTGGCGCTCGGGTCCGTGCTGCTCGGGCGGCAGCGGCGCCCTGAGCGCAGCTGCCAGCTGTTTCTGGGCGCGCCTGTCCTTCTTCTCTTTGGCTCTCTCCTGCTTCCTCCCCTGCGAACGCACGCTGGCCATGCGCATTTGGAACAGGAGAGGGTAGTGGGCGCCGCCGTGCCAGCGCCCCTCCACCTCCACGGTCTCTGGCGGGAACGTCTTCTGCAACGCGCGGAAGAGGGTCACCTCGCGATTACTAGAGAAGCGGTGGTCCCCTCTAGCCTCAGCCTCGGCGCGCCTCAGTTTCTCACCCTCCTTCTCTTGGATCTTGCGTTGGCATTCCCCTGACTGAGTCAGTAAATCCTGGAGGTGCTCGCGGGCGTCTTTTTTCGGGTAGTAGCAAGAGTAAGGCATCCCAGGGCCTCCGTTCTGGCTGTGGTGCCAGTACGTCGGCTGCGATGATGGGCTGGTGGCGGCCCCCGCTGCTGCGGGGGCCTCTGCCTTGCTTCTGTTACGGTACCCGATCTCACCGATCACCGACTTGCGTGCGAAGAGCAACCCCGTCTCGTCTCTGTCGTGCACGGCGCTCAGCGGCCAGCACAGGGTGTACTCGCCAGGCCTGTTGAGAACGAAGATGCCGCAGCTGTCCAAGCACGGAGTGCCGTCCAATCCGCGCCAGAAGTACGCTGCTGCCGTCTCCAATCGCATGCCTAGACCCCGAAGACTCGGCAGCGTCTGTGTGAGCGCCATGTTGAAATCCCCACAAAGGATGTCAACGCTGTTGCCCTGCAAGATGGTCGCCAACCTCGGCCACCACGTCTTGTGAGCCCCGTTGAAGCCTCTGGAATTTTTCGCCGCGTCGCGGTGGAGGTGCACCGCGCACGCCCGCACTTTCGAGCCGAAGTGGGCGTAGGTTTGATCGAAGTAGATCTCAACCACCATGATCCTCGAGAACGCTTCCATCTTGCGCCCTTTTGCTGTTCTGTAGTGGCCGTCGACACTCCTTTCCCAGTGGAGCAGCCGCATTGCGTAACACAGATTTGCGCGCGCAGCGATGCACAAGGACTTGTCCTCACGCCCGCGCAGGGTCAAGTATTCGTACTCTGGTCGATTCTGGAGCTGTTGGCAATCGCCAACACTCGCAGCACGACTTCCTCTTGCTGTCGCCATCGCTGCTGCGGGGGCGACAAAAGGCCCACCGCTGCTGCTGCTTTGGCCCTCCGCTGCTGACGCCCCCGCTGCTGCGGGGGCGTCCGCCTGCAGCGGCGGTGGTCTCCCTGGCCGCTGTAGGATTGACTCCATCTGCTCCTCACATTCCGCAAAGCACGCCACGAGAGCAGGGCAATGCCGCAGCTGCAACTCAAGTCTCCGCCGCTGGTCCGCGTGGTTGGTCTCGCTCGGCATGGGGCCCCAGTTCCCGAACAGGACGGAAAGGTTGCCCACGTTGTCGTTCCGTGGCCTGTTCACGTCAGCCGCTCTTCTTTCGCAGAAGAACTTTGGCGGGACGGTGTCGCGAAGAACGCAGTTGCGCCGCTCGACGTCGTCGGGCGGCGCGCAGCCCCCAAATCGCGCCGCTCTTCCTGAGGCTCTTCGTCATCGCTCGGATCCACCACCGAGTCGCCTGGGCGGGTGCGCATCGTAGAAACTTCTGATCGCGCCGCCGCTGCTGAGCTTGAGACGCCAGGCGGCGCAGCCCCCGCTGCTGCGGGGGTGCCCTCTGGCACAAGGGCCCAAGGACCCTTCCAGGGTTCTGCCTGACCACCTACAGGTCGCCAAACCTTCCCAGATTTCGCTGTGAACACTGCCGTCAGTCGGCCCCGAGGCCCCGCTGCTGCGGGGCCCAATGGGCTGCTGCTGCTGCTGGCGGCCGCGGCCATCGCTCCCTGCCCCCGCGTTGCAGGGGGGGCGGCCGTCAGAGCCGAACTCCTGGGGCCGAAACGGCGGTGGAAGGAGGGGGGCGGGGCGAAGAGGAGGAAGACGGGGCGGATAGGGAAGGAAAGGGCGGGCAGAGAGAGGGAGAGAGAGAGAGAGAGAGAGAGAGAGGAGAGACGGGAGAGACAGAGAGAGAGGGAGAGAGAGAGAGAGAGAGAGAGAGAGAGAGAGAGAGAGAGAGAGAGAGAGAGAGAGAGGAGAGAGAGAGAGAGAGAGAGAGAGAGAGAGAGAGAGAGAGAGAGAGAGAGAGAGAGAGAGAGAGAGAGAGAGAGAGAGAGAGACGGACGACGATAACGAGAGAGAGAGAGAGGGGATAGAGAGAGGAATGATATAATGACCAGGAGAGATCAGGGAGAAGGAGGGGGGAGAGCAGGAGGAGGGGCGGAGTGATCGACACCCGCGTGGTTTTCTCCCCCTGCCTGCTCTCCCCCTCCTCTCACCTCCTCCCCCGCCCCCCCTCCCCCCTGTTTCTTCTGCGCAAGGCCTGCGCTACGTCCGCGCGCGCACGCGGCACCTCAGTCGCAGGCAGGTGGAAGAGCAGTGGCTGCTGCCCGAACTCACACCCCGCGCCTCGCCGCTGCTGCGGCGGGCCGCGCCTCTCAGAGGCCCCCAGCTGCAGGGAGCGCAAGCGCCAGGGAGCCAGACAGACGGCGTCGCGTCTCACTGTGCACAAACATGCTGAAAGCTCTCGGGTTGCCCCCCAAGTACTCGTCTATGACGTTCTGCAACCATGTGGCAAACGTCTCCGGCCACTTTCCACCGAAGTCCTCCATGCCAGCGGCGTCCCATTCCCGCCGAAACCAATCAAAATCTGACCGCTGAGCTGCAGAAAGCCCAGAACCCAACATCGCAAGGCGATTCAGCGCGTCGCACCTCGACGTTCGACCCGCCGCGCCTCCGCAGCTGCGAAGGCCCGCGCCCAGCTCGGATAACCCGACATGCTTCATCCTGTGTTTGATATCTATGGCTGCCTCTGCGTCTAAGAGTTTGGCTTGCTGTGTCCTCAGCAGCTTGCGCGCTTTCTTTACGTCGTCCCCCAGGCGGGTTAGCTCTTCTCTGCGCCGCGCCTCGACATCCCGCTGTCGTTTCTCGTTTCTGAGCGTCGCCTCGCGGGCGTCCTCGTATGCTGCGAGGGCTCGCTGAACCCCAGGATCTTCCTTCGACACTTCACGCACTCGCCTCCGTTCTTTCCGTAATTGCGTCTCCATGAACGTGGCCCCCGCGATGTCGCCCCAGCTGCGCAACTCCTCAGCGATCGACGAATACGTTCTCATCAATTCAGACGTCTGCTCCGCAGTTTCCATACGAGACGTCGACAGGCCAGGCGGTGCCTCCAGCGCGCTCTCCCCCGCCGCTGCTGCGGTGAGACTTTGATTGGCCCATTCGTAGTCAAACTCGCCAGCGGCGCTCCACCCGTCGTCGTCCTCGCTCCCATCATCTTCATCTCCTTCGAGGGCGTCGACGGAATTGCCACCCTCAGTGCCCCCGCTGCTGCGGAGACCCTCGGCTGCGTCTTCCGCCCCCTCCATGCCATGCCAAATCTTGTCGCCCTCGTCCAGAGCCGTGTCGTCTCCAAGGTTTGCGAACACGTCGTCGCAGTGGCCGCGTCGAGGGTGCGGGAGGACCAATCGCATGATGTCTTTGTAAGTCCATCTCAAGCGCCCCGCCTGCACCTCTTCTTCGACCTCCGCTACTGCGGCGGCGACCTTCTCACGCATCCCCAACTTTCTCCAGAAATGGCCTGCCTCCTTGCATATGCGCGCGTCCAAGTCCGCATCCCACAGATTTGCCTTGAAACCAGTTTCCCAGTACCCGTCTGCCGCAGCCAAGTGAAGACTCATTTGGGACATCACTTCCACCATCAAGTCAATGCATTCTAACTTGTCCAGCTGTGGGACGCACTGGCCCAGCCTCATGGCTCTCAGCAGCGCGGCTCCTTCTCTCTTCATGTACTCGCGCTTGGCGTGTTGATTCAGATGTGTGTCCACAGTTTGGAGGATTGGGGTTACGCCGCCCCCGTGCGGGATGAACACGTACCCTCGAGACCAACATAGCTTACTCACAAGCGGGGACAAGTGAGGGCCATGATCATCCGCCATCATAATTCTCCACTCCCGCTGCTGCGGAGGCTCTGGCAGATGAGGGAGGTGGCGGTCCAGGTACGCGAGCACGCACGGTGTCTGGCAAGACCCCTTGGTGCTGGTGGTCGCCGACACCCATCTGCCGAACCCTCGGCGCCGAAGGTGTTCGAGCAGGCGCGGCCTCAACTTCTCTCCCCCCCCCCTCCGCCTTGAACATGCACTCCATCGGTGGGGGGCCTTCTCTCCGCAGTCGATCCTTGTCGCTCATTGTCATGAAATTGGCCGTCCACCGCTCCCGCACCGCGCCGTGGCACTCCACCAGTGGCACTTCGACCCCCGCTACTGCGAGGGTCCTCACGCCAGCTGATCCTGTTTCATTGTGGTGGAAAGGCGACTGGTCGAAGTTCTCCATCTCGGGATCCTGCTCGTTGAGTAGCACGCACGCGGCGCGCACCCTAAACACGTTCAGCCAGCCTCGCTCGAGGCGCTCTTCCAAGACGGGCAGCGGGCACTTGTACTTCCTGTTCGGGTACCGCATGCTGAGGCCGTATTCCTTGCGCCAGGAGGCCCACCAGCGCGACCTCAACTCCACGGCGGCGGGTCGCTGCCCGATCCGCAGCTGCTGCGTGACGTACTCGCTCATGAGCTCCAACGCTTTGGTCTGGAGCATGCTTTGCGTGAACCTTGCTATCTTCGCTGGCTCTCTTTGGGTACTTCGCAGTCCACTTTTGATCATCTTCCAATCCACACTGTGCCGAATGGAACTCCACCATTCAAACAGAGCTTGCCGCAACCAAGGGCATTTTCGAGCTGGGCCCTGTCCCTGTTGTGGTATCCTTTTCCGCCCTTTCCACTTCAGGAGGCGCCCCTGCCCGTGCTGCTTCTCGTGTCCCCGCGGCTGCCGAACAGCCTCCGCTACTGCGGAGGCGTATTTCGACGACAGAAAAGCCTTGTGCCAGCGCCGCACAACGTGCGTGCGCTTCCTGAGAGGGAGACGGGACATGGAACCCCAGTCCCACGCATCCATGAATGAACGCGCCCCTCCATACGGAAAGCGGTCTCCAGGCGTCCAGCCTAAAGAGCGCATGTGCTCGTCGAAAGCACCCGCTATCTCCATCCTCGAGCACAGGAGCGACGGGACCACCACGCGCTTCTTGTTCTGGGCGGGGGCTTTGCGCTCGCAGCCGCGGTTCCTGTACCTCAAGAGCTGCTCCTCCCGCTCTGCGGGCATCAACTCCCGAGCTACGTCCAGGGCGCACGCAGCGTCTTTCAGTCCTGTCCACCATTGGATGGCTTGCACGAGCTCCTGACAGACTGCCTCGGCGTCGACTTCCACCACTGCCAAGTCCTCAGGTGGCGCCGCCGCTGCTGCGGCGGCAACGCCCTGTGCTCTCGGAGGGGCGGCGTGGCCAGGCTGCGGGACAAGTTCTTCGTCGTCTAAGGCGCTCTGCAGGCGACGAAGCTCCTGGACGTCATCCTGCGTGACTTCTTGTGTCAGGACCATCGCGTCGAGGAACCACGCCAGACGCACCCTTTGCACGATGTAGTCCGCGATGTCCTGGCGGGCGGGCATGGAGGAGGGGCAAGGAGACTCGGCGGGGAGGGCACGAGGGGAGAGAAGGGCGGGATGGGAGAGGCATGAAGGCAAAATGGGGAGACAAGGAGGGGAAGAGCACGTGGGGGCAGCAGAGATGGAAGCGAAGGATCAGGGTGGTCGGAGAGAGCAACTGTCCTGGCGGAGCTCCCTGCGAGACTCTCGCGTGGAAACCTCCTGGGTCATCCGCAACATGCAATCCAAACCGCAGTCCCCGTCTGCGACTGTGGACACGACGAACACACCGAGAGCCGAATAGAAACCGTCCACCGTCGAAGCATCTCCCGTGAAATCCACAAAGTCGGTGGAGACGCCTGCGATAAAATGATTGCATAGAAACACAGGATACTCCTCCGACACGGGGGCCCAGTCCGGTGGCCCCGAGTCTCGGGGGACGGCGCAACACGCGATCGCGTCCACCGCAGGCTCGCGGGTTAACTCCTCTAGTTTCCACGGCGGCAAGACAGCTTTGCAAAGGTCGACTCTGTTGCGTCCTTCCCACGCGTAGACGCGCACCTTCCGCAGAAGCGCAAAGATTACGAAAGCAGAATGCCCTATCCACTCTCGGCCTCCCCCCGGCCTTCCGCGAATGCTGCGCGACAACTTCATCAATTTCTCGAAGCACCTCTGGCCTTGTTCTGAAAGTGCCCCTGCAGGCGCCCCCGCTGCTGCGGGGGCGCCTGCAGGGGCAACCGCAGCGCCTGCTGTCGCGGCTGTCTGTTCACAGGCGGTCACTGCAGCAACTTCCGCCCCTGGAAGCACGGGTTCCGCTATGTCGCGAACAGCAAGCGGGGCGGGTTGGGGGAAAGCGACAGGGGCAACCTCCTTTGCTGAGAGAGCTGCTGTTGCCGCGGAGTCCTTCAAGGCAGACTCCACTGCGGAAGCGGCCTCGGCGATTGCGTCGGCGCCATGCGCGCCAGCAGGACCTACGGACGCCTCCGCTGCGGCGGGCTCTGCAGAAGGGCACGCGCACGGCGCCGCCGCCACTTCAGGGGGAGGCGCGCGCGCTTCCGCTGACGCACCCGCTGCTGCGGGGCCGTCAGAAGAGCCCACATACGGCTCCGCTGCCACTTCAGCAGGGGCCACGCACGCCTCCGCTGACGGCCCCGCTGCTGCGGGGCCTTCAGCAGGGCCCACCGACGGCCCCGCTGCCGCTTCAGCAGGGGCCTCGCGCGCCTCGGCCGGCGCCTCCGCTGCTGCGGGGTCTCCCGCTCCTGCGGGCCACCCGCCCGCGCATTGCACTAAATGCCAGGGCGCTTGCAAGTCTGACCACTTATTGTAGTCCACGGAACCGTCCGCCAGACGATGGTCGCTGGGACACGGCCACAGCGAGCAGAAATGAATCTTCTTACACATGCGTCTGCCAGAGTCATAATGGCAAGCCGCGCCGCTGCTGCGGCGCATAACGTACCCGAATCCGAATATTGTCCCCTTTAGTTTCCGTGGGTTCATGAGCACGAAAAAGGGGTCTTTCTTTTTGTCTTCTTGGTACCAAAACTCCACAAATTCGCTGGCCTCGCGGTCGTGCCCGACTCGCAGAGGCGCGTTTGCAGGGCGAGCGTCTCCTGGGTCTGGAGGCGGAGCGGCTGCGGCTGCCATGATGCCGAAGCCATGCGCGGCAAGCAAACGGCCGCATCCCCCCGCAAGGAGGATGTACAAGGGGGCGGGAGGAACGAGGAACAAGGGAGATATGCGGGGACCAGCGGACACACGCCTGAAAAAAAACACGACCGTCGGCATGCTTCGCGATGGTTGCTGCTGTGAGATGGGCTGGTGAGGAGGGGCCATAACGACTCACACCAGGACGAGCGGCCCGAACGACGCGCAGAAAACTCAGAAGCATGCACGCACGAACGAACGCCCCGAACGACTCCGAGAACACTCCCCAGAAAACAAGGCCAGAATGTAGGAAGTCGTCGACATCGTCGTCGAGGGAAGGCGAACGCGGCACGGGGGATGATGATAGTCTCCTCTTCCACCGTGAAGCAAGAGCCCCCCCCCCAAAAAAAGCGGGCCGCTCGGGCGTTTGTACTAGACGCCAAAAGTGCAACATTCCTGCAGGCCGCCTCTGCAGGAATTGAGGCGCAGCCCCTCCCGCAGCCGCACTGCGGATGCGCCAGCGGGCGCGGGGGGGCGGCGGTGGCGCCAGCGCGCAGCTGGTAGCTGTCCCCTCCTCCCCCCCCATCATGGCGATGATGAGAATGATGAGCATCCTACGGTGATGAGGCCCGATGTCCTGTCCCAGAGTCTCGGGCCCCGCCCTGGGCCGCGGGCCGCGCCCCTGCGACCGTGTTATATATACATACATATATATAAATACACACATATACGTATGTACATACATATACGTCGACACACCATACATACACAATATATACATATATGCATCATGTAATCAGTCAGCGGAGGCCCGACGCCGCCCAAGACGACCGCACGGAGCGAGAGGCAGAGCGTGCCTCGAGACAATATTTTCTGTTTCTCAGGGGTTTTCTATGGTTGGCGACGCGCCGCCACCAGCTTCGCTTTCGATGCGCCCTTCACGGTTCCGAGGAGATCCGCCATGGGATCCCGACCTTTTTCTCCCGCTGCTGCGGGAGATCCTGCTGCAACCCCCGCTGCTGCGGAAGCGTTTTTCACAGGAGTCGACGCTTCATCCACGTTGCCTCCTTCTCCGACGCGGAGCTTCCCAAGCACTTGCTCTAACATTGTCGTTTCGTTCAAGGCGCCCTTCACGGCACTGAGACCACGGACCACCTTGAGCATGCACAGGCGGTGCTTTCCGACGGGCACGAAGGCTTCTAGGCTTTCCTCGCCGCCAAAGGAAACATAGCGCTCCTCAAATTCCAAAGCAAATCCCGATGCTCCCTCGTGACTTCGGCACAGCCCGCCCGTCGCGCAGAGCACCCCCATGCTCGTGCCATCTTAGGCGCGCTTGGCTATTATTCCCGATAACGACGCCCGCCATGTTTCCAACGCCTTGCGTTCATGCAACCGCGCGCAAAGCCCTCGCTGCACGGAAGCCCTCGCTGCAGCGAAGGCGCCCGCGTTTTTCTAAAAAAAAACTACAACCGCATAATGAATAAAAAGAAAACTAATAAAAATAACTATATCGGGAAACCTAAAAAACAAGAAACAAAAAAGTGAAAAAAAAAAAAAAAAATATGAAAAAAAAACAATAAGAAAGAAAACAAACAAAACATAGAGTGGGAAAAAAAATGATATAAAAACTTTAGAAAAAAAAAAAAAGAACACTAATATAAAAAACAAAAAAAAAAATAAAAAAACAACAAAAAGAAATCTAAAAGAAAAGAACCTTAGAAAAAACAAACGAAAAAGTATAATAAAAACAAGGAGTCCAACAAACCCCCTCACTGGTGATCCGCCTGAAAACGGCTATGGAAAGCGGACTCCTCGTCTCGAACAAATCCTTTTACTTCTCATCGGACTCCAAAACCTAACCACTTCTTGTGGTCGCTTTTCCACGGCCACTGCGAGCATAAATGCATATTCTTCCATGTGCGTTTGCCATATTCATAATGTCAAGCCGCGCCGCTGCTGCGGCGCATAACGTAATTACCCGAATCCGAATATTGGTCTCTGTAGTTTCCGTGGATTCATGAGCACTCTGTCGGGGTCTTTAGTTTTGTCTTGTTGCTATAAAAACTCCACATTCGTTGACCTCGCGGTCGTGCCCGACCCGCAGAGGCGCGTTTGCAGGGCGAGCGTCGCCTGGGTCTGGGGGCGGAGCGGCTGCGGCGGCCACGATGCGGAAGCCATGCGCGCGCGCACGCGGCCGCCCACTTGTCTCGAGCCCAGCGCCGCAGGGCAAGCAAACGGCCGCATCCTCGCAATGATCCTCCTGTCGGTGCTGCTAGTGTGATGTTGCTGCTGCTGTTGCTCCTCCTTCTCCTCCTCCTCCTCCTCCTCCTCCCCCCCCCCCATCCTACTGGTCCCAACCCCTCCGCCCCGTCCTCGCCAGATTCCGCGAGTTCCTTTTTGTCCTCTAGCGCGCGAGCGCTGGAGAGCCGCAGGCTCGCGATCCCCCGCGCGTGCCCTAACCCCTGTCCAGTCGACAGGAACCCGCGGGCATCCACCTCAGCGGTCAGCGCGCCGCTGGCGCGGTGCATACACCGAGTCTGTTTGCACAAAAAAGCCGTTGTAGCGGTCAGCGCGCCGCTGCCGCGGCGCGCGCCAGCGAGCGGATAACGAGGGCATCACTGCTTTGTGTCCTGTTTGATGGCTTTCTGGACCACGCCCTCCAAGAACGCTAGAAGAACCTGTTTCTGCTGCGCACGGGTGGGCTGTTGCAAGGGCGTCGTCACTTCCGTCAACGCCACGCCTGTGGACCATTTCTCCTCGTTCAGATCCTGAACCCTGGAGGCCCATGTTCGGCCTGCCATTGGCCCTCCTTTGACCTCCAGTGTCCACATCCCAGAGGGGCACCACCTGGTGGTCCACGGGCGCTTCTCGTCCAAAGCGTCGTCCTCGTCGTCGTCGCTGGGTTCGGGGGCGCTTTTGCCCTGGCTCTCCTCGCACAGGTAATGCAGAAGCCAAGGCAGGTCCTGACTCTGAACGAGTAGTTGCCCATATCTGTTCCCATACACACAGACCTCTTTCGTGTCGGCCTCATCTGGCTTAGGAGACATCGGCATGGTTACTCTGCAGAGCGTGCCTCGAGGAAACCCTTTCTGTTTCTCAAGGGTTTTCTTCGCTTTCGACGCGGCCTTGACGGTGCCGCGGAGATCCGCCATGGGATCCCGACCTTTTTCTCCCGCCGCTGCGGGAGACCCTGCTGCAACCCCCGCTGCTGCGGGGGCCTCTTTCACAGGAGTCGCCGCTTCATCCACGTTGTATCCTTCTCCAGCGCGAAGCTTCTCATGCAATTGATCTAACAAGTTTGTTTCGTTCAAGGCGCCCTTCACGGCACTGTGACCACCGACCACTTTGAGCATCCACAGGCGGTGCTTTCCGACGGGCACGAAGGCTTCTAGGCTTTCCTCGCCGCCCAAGACAACACAGCGCTCCTCGCATTCCAGAGCAAATCCCGCTGCTCCCTCGTGATTTCGGCACAGCCCGCCCGTCACGCAGAGCACCCCCCATGCTCGCGCCATCTTGGCGCGCTGCCTTCCCGACAGCGACCTCCCGCCATGCGTCCTCTGCCTTGCGTTTCATGCGGCCGCGCGCAAGCCCCCGCTGCTGCGAAGGCGCGCGCGTCCTAGGTGTCGGCCCCCCCCCCCACAAGTGGACTCCTCATCCGCATCATGCTCCCTCCACGAGCTTCTTTCCATCTCATCCAACCCATCCCCCTCCTTCTCTCCGAACGAGCACAGCTGCCTTCCCTGTCCCTTGACCGCTCCTCTGCCCCTTGAGGGGGGGCCTTGTGTGCTCTGACCGACCCTCTGTCCCACAGGGGGGGCGCCCTGATC
>CAUYUJ010020404.1:274899-301347 GCA_963575745.1 Prorocentrum cordatum
CTCCTCCTCCTCCTCCTCCTCCTCCTCGGGTCGCCTACGGCCCGGGTGGGAACCGTACACCTCCAGCTGCCATCGGGCTCCGGTCGAGCTTCGAGCGGCCTCGGTGGGGGCATCCGGGGGCCTCGGGTAGCCTTTTTTGGAGCGTCTCTGGGCCTTCCTGGATGATTCCTGCACGGCTAAGCTATTCAGAGGAGGCAAAGGTACCCATACCTCTACCCCTCGCCCGTTTTCCCTATTTTGAGCCTCTTCGGTTACCACCGCTGGACTCGCCTAGACATCCTGGTCAGAACGCACCCTGGGAGAGGCCCGGGGAGTAGCGATATCGGTAGTTACCTTTTGGCTTCCCCCGCCATGTTCCTTAGTCTTGGTTCCTAGCGATGTTCCAACGGTACTGTGACAAGGAACAGTCCTGGAGGCCTCGCGCGACGCGCAATAGTTGTTCTATCCAGTCCACACGTCAGATCCGTAAGCTATGGGTCGACGGCCGCGCGGCGATGCTCCGGCGTCAGGCCGACGCAAATTCGACGTCATTCCGACGTACTCCGACGTGAACCCGACGTCAATCCGACGTGTTCAGGAGGCAATATTGGGAGCCTTTTGTTGTCAATTAGTCTTGCTTTCCTGCGCCTCCAGTAATCTTCAGTGGTTTGCCCGCGGTGCTGGAGGCCACAGGGGGCCACTGGAGGCCACTGGAGGCCGCATGGGGGCCACTGGAGGAGTCACTTAAGGCCGCTGGAGGCGTGTGCGGGACAGCCGGAGGCCACTGGGGGGGCACTGGAAGAGCCACTTCGGCCGCACGGGTGATTATGCAAAGCTCCCAGGAGCGCCTTCTGAAGATGTGGATCCGACGTAAATCAATCGGGCCTCGGGTTTCGGTCCGTTGGCGCATCGAACCGCAGAACAACTATGCAAAACGAGGTCACCGGCCGCCGCGGGAACCCGAGAGGCGTCGACAATCGGGGCGCGTGGGGGGCATCGTGTTTCGGAAATTCGATGCACCAGCGGATCGTCTTCACCCCTCCCCCGCAGGGCCCCCCCCTTTGGCGGACCCCGGAGGTTGCCGCGCGAGGCCTCCAGGACTCCTACCTTCACGGGCACCGCCGCCGTGCACGTCTCCTCCCGTGCTCCGTTTCGGGGCGGGCCCCTTGGCCGATCCGGCGCTGCGCCGGGGCCATCTCGAGGCCCAGAAGGCTAAGTCGGGCGTGGTCCCTCTGCAGGAGGAAGGTTCAAAAATAGTCCAAAAATGGTATGGAGCCGACTTTTTGGGAATGTTAGTCACATTTCTAGTATTTTGAACTTTTTCTCCATGATCCGCCTGCAGGGGGACATGCCCGACCTAACCATACGGGTCGGGCGGGTGGCAATGGGGGGGGACCCAAATGGGGGGGTGAAGGGAAGGGGCCCCGAAGGGGCCCTTCGAGGCGCTTCTGGGGCACCAGCTGGCTCCAATTTGGGGTACTCGAGGGCCCCTGTGGGGCCCCTTCCTGCCCCCCCGGCTGGGGTCACCCACCCTCACTGCCACCCACCCGCAAGGGCCCCCCGAGCCGCGGCCCCGCCGCCGCGCGCCCAGGCGATCCTCAGCGGCGCGGACTTCGGGCCCTGAGCCGCCTCGCGCTCGCGGCGCGCGCGCCCCGCGGGCGTCCCGCGGTCGGGCGCGCGCGCCAGCGCGTGGGCCGCCCAGCCGGGCGACCCGCCGAGCGGGCGCCCTGCACGCGCGCGGGCGTCGAGGATGTGCCCCACGGCGGCGACTACGACGACGACGACGACGACGACGACGACGACGACGACGACGACGCCGTGATCGTTGCCATTCGTCGTCGGCGTTTGGTCGACGGTTTATGCCTCGTCGTCGTCCGCGTCAGCGTCGCCTGCGTCGCCCTCATGGGCGTCTCCGTCCGTCGCCGTCGATGGAGTGTCGAGGATCGAGGTTCCAAGTGTCTAGGCTTCCGGGCGTCTTGGAAGTTTTAGGGCCCCCGGAAGCGCCCTCGTCACAACGGCCGGATCTGGCTGGTCTTCGGCAGCCGTTGCCTGCGTCGGCATCGGCGTCGTGCTCGTGCCCCCTCTTCCCCTCGCCGCCTTGCCGCGGTAACGACGGCGACCGAGGCCTGCAGAGCCCCTCGCCCCCTCACTTCAAAGTGGTAGCAGCCCCGGGCAAGCCTTGGCGGTCCGATGGCCTGGAGCGGGCTTCTGAGAGGCCTCGAGCCACGACCGGAAAGCGACCGACGACGCACGACAACGGACGGTAGACGACGAACGACGAACGACGGCGGTGACGGCGACGGCTCCCTTCCTTCGAAGTCCACATCCAGGCCCGGGCCCGTCCTCTGGGATACGTTCTGATTCTGGAAGTTCGAGGCTGCAGTAAGCAGAAGCGTCCAAAAGCATCGAACTACAATCTCTGAGATCCGACGCCGCGGGGAACACACGGCACCTTGAGGAACCAAAGCGGGAGCAGTGGACCCACGTTTTCTGCGGCACTTCTCGAGCCAGACCCCTCCACGAGAGCCTGGGCGTTGACGCAGGTCGGTCCCGGTCCATCCCGCGTGAAGTGCCGCAGAGAGAGCCCTGGTCGCAAGGGGCCAGAATGAGGATACGGCCGTTCCATAGCGTCCCTGAGCGTTCTCAGAGCGTTCCGCGACGCTCTGAGAAGGCCGCGGCGCCCAAGACATCCTCTGGAGCCGCCGGATCTCAGAGATTCGTCTTGTCTTTGTCTTGCCCGATGTTGTCCTCGTCCTGGATGTATCCTCGCCCGGTTTTGTCCTCGTCCTGGCTTCGTCATGCCTGAGATCCCCTGCAGGAGGTGCCCCCACCACGCGTGGCCTGCGAGAGGCCCTCAGGCTCACCCTGTGGCCTGGCGCGGCGGCGGCCGCTACGGCTCCTCCTCCTCCGGGATCGTTTTCTTATTCATTGTTTTGCCGATCTTCACGGGCCCTCGCACCCCCCCTTAGATCTTGGCTGTTTTTTGCGCCTGCTTCGAGCAGGTGGAGTCTTCCCTATAGGGCACACTGCTGCAAACAGCATGAAGCAGAGGTCCAGAGCCAGACCCCCCCCCTCCCGCCCCCCCCTCCGCCCAATGTCGAAACGCCGAATAAGAAAGGTTCGCTTTGAGATATGCGTCTCTTTTGAGGCTGCAGGCAACATCGTTCTGTGGCCAATCGTGGGAGCCTGGTGTATGCCCTCTTGGTTCCGTCTTTAGCGTCGACTCGCGTCGATTAGCGTCTGGGCGTCGATGAGATAGCGCCGATTTGGCGTCGGCTAACGTCCATTAGCGTCGCTTCAGCGTCGATGTAACGTCGATTAGCGTCGAGTCGCAAGAGCCGACAAGATCGTGTGGGAGGCTCCCACGAGTTGCCACCGAAGCATCGGAGCTGGTATGTCCGTGGTCGAAGTCTGGCCTGATCTGGGTCTCTGCCTTTTGCTTGCTCGGCCTCACTTCGGCCCTCTCCTAGATGCCATTTCTTTATTGCTTGGGGCATGACGGGCGTCATGGCCCCCGCTCCCCCCCCCCAATGACGTAACGCTCCCCCCCCAGTGCACTCCAGACACTGCCGCCGTGCGCACTGGGATCCGCGTAGGTGTCCGCGCAAGAATCCGCATAGGAGTCTGGTCCGCAGTCGTCGTCGTCGTCGTCGTCGTCGTCGTCGTCGTCGTCGTCGTCGTCGTCGTCGTCGTCGTCACTCGTGGCTCGTCGCTCCTCGTCGTCGTGCGCACGGACGCGGCTCGAGCCTGTTATTCGTTCCGGGCCGATCACGGCAATCACCTGAAGGGGTGTGGAGGGGTCGATGACATGATGTTTCGCGCCGGCGGCGTCTGAGAATGCCTAGGAATGACGGAGGACGGGTAGCACCAGCATGTAGGTGGCGATCTGCACCACAACGCTTGTGTACACAACAGTGCCTGCGTGCACCACAGCGCCTGTGTACACCACACCGCCTATGTACAACACGGCAACCGCGTGCAACACAGCGTCAGTTTGTGCCACCGTTCGTGGGCACAACAGCTGTTGTTGTGTACACCGCAGCGCATGCGTACACCACATCAGCCGTGTGCAACACAGCACCAGTGTACAGCCGTGTGCCGAGGAGGAGGAGGAGGAGGAGGAGGAGGAGGAGGAGGAGGAGGAGGAGGAGGAAGGGGAGGAGGAGGAGGAGGAGAAGGAGGAGGTGGAGGTGGAGGAGGAGGTGGAGGAGGAGGGAAAAGGGAAGAACGTCGCATTCGATTATCAGCACTGTCCTGCACGCAGGCACTGGTGTACAGTCGCGCTGCGTTGCACGCGGATGCTGTGGTGTAGACAAGCGCTGTGGCGTGCACAGGCGCTGCGGTGCACGCAAGCACTGTGGTGTACACAGGCGCTGCGTTGCACACGGTTCTTGCGGTGTACGCAGGTGTTGTGGTGTTCGCGCGCGTTATGGTGCACGCGAGAGATGTGTACAAAGGCGCATTGGGGTAGATCGCCACCTACATTTTGCTCGCGTCGTCGTCGTCGTCGTCGTTGTCGTCGTCGTTGTCGTCGTCGTCGCTCGTCGCTCGTCGATCGTCGCGTCGTGCGCGCGGGCGCGGCTGTGGTGCCCGAACCACACGGCGGGGGGGGGGCGTTACGTCATATTTGCTTTCGCCCCCCCCCCCCCCCCATGACGCCCCTCATCGCCGAGCATAAAGAAACGCCATCCTAGGGCAAAAGCACGCACGGCGTAAGGCCAGCTGCGGCGCCTGGATCCTTCCGGGCATCCGATGTCTCGACGTTTGTTCCATGCGGGTTCCCCAAGAAGTTCCGAACCCTTTCCCACCCTCACGGATCCGCCGTGCTTTCGTTGAGCTTCAGAGTTGATGCTGTGTCGGAAATGCACCCCGAGCGATGCGAATGTGCAGGTAGAGCGTACTTTTCCGCATCAGGACGAGAGAGAGAGAGAGCGGATTTTCTGCAGGCGGAAATTGCGACGGCAAAGTAGGGCGAAAGTCGACATCTTAATTTAGGATTCCCACGAGCTTGAAGAAAAGTAGGGCGGACAATCCAACCTACCTGCGACACCGCCCCGAGCACGGCGGATCCGTAGCCGGGGCAGGGCCGAAGTTATATCCCGAGTCGTTTTTGGGACAGTCCCGGACCCTGCGAAGGCTCTCACATCGGGGGCGGCAAAGAGGGGGGTGCTGACTAGGGGGGTGGGGGGTGATTTCATGGCGGGGGCCATGATATTTCCCTAGATTTCATGGCGCCTCTTCTTGCTTCATTACGTCCCTGGCCCCCCCGCTGGGCCGCGCACATGCCGCTGGTCATGATTTGCACCCCCCCCTCTTGGACAACCCCCCTCTTGGCCGCTCCCGAAGGCCGAATGCGACCAGAACGTTCCGTCGCGGTTTTGCGTCACGACTCGCGCATGTCTGGGCTTCAATCCCTGGGCGAAGACGACGACAACGACGAGGCAGGGACCGTTCGCCAGCGTTTCCGAGGCGGCGTTGAGGGCGGTGCTCGACGCGGAGGGGCAGGTGACCCCGGAGGCCCGCGGGAGTCCGTTGTCCGTCGCGGTCGTGATCGGAGGTGTGGAGCCGCACAGATGGCCCGAGGGTTGATCCCAGACCCCGTCGAGTCATGAACAAGTCATGACGGGAGGGCTTTCGCTATTTTTAGCCTTTGGGGGCCTCGGTGCCGTCAAACAACGACTCAGGATGAAGAACCGGTCGTGGGGAATGGGGTCGAGACCCCCTCGGGGTCGACGTATTATGAAGAAAATCCGGGCGTCGGGGGTCTGGGATCAGACGGGGGGCCAATCGAGACGACGGCGACCCTCCCTTGCGTTCTTCGTACAGTCAACCCGCACAGTAAAAATAAAAACCTTCCCAAGGTTACCTCGTGCGTGCCTCCCCGGCCCATCCTTGGCCGCTTTCGCTGGCCGCGCCCCGCTCGCACAGTCGACATGGCCTTCCGAGGCCCTTGCATCCTCACCGCGCATCCTTACGATCTGGGTCGACTGTACTTTTTGGGCCCCCTGGAGGCTCCTTGTCGCCACGGCCAGCTCTGCGTCGAAGAGCGGGTCAGGATGGACCCCTGGCAGTGTTCTGGGACTGGCTCTGAGCGGCTTCTGGCCGGGCGGGGGATCCGCCGATGATGTCCGAGCTGAGTTCTCCTCCGAACAGCTGGCACGCGGGTTAAGAACAGCCTGAGCTTTGGAGGGGTGCCCCTAGTCGGTATCGTTTAACCGACCCCCATCCCCATCCCCATCCCTTTCGAGACCCCCCACCAAATTACCCCCCTAGTTGGAGATACACCCCTCGAAACCCGAAGGGAACGGCCTATGTCGCCATCTGGGAGGTTAAATCGGCCAAAGGGGCCCAGGCCACGCCGCTGGGGATAGGGATCGGATAAGCGATGCTCACCTTGGTTCTTCGTCTCTGGGTTCTGCATTGGACTGTTCTCTGGTAGAGATCTCTCCATGGGACCTCTTGGGGCCAAGGGAAGGGGGGCTCACAAGCTGGATCCACGTTCTTGTGGCGGCGTTTCGACTGCAAATTGAGGTGGAGCATTGCATCCAGAGGAGATCGAGGAGGAGGAGGAGGAGGAGGAGGAGGAGGAGCGGAATGAGCAGCACGCAGTTTAGAGGGCGAGGGGGGGGAGGAGGTGAGCTGGAGAACGAATGACAGAGCAAGCGCGAAAGACCGATATATATAGAGAGAGAGAGAGAGAGTTAGAGAAAGATAGACGACGTTGACGACGATGACGGCGTCGGCGACGGCGCCGAGAACGGTGGCGGCGATATGCCGCGGCGATGCCCTCGCGGCGCGCGGCGGAGACCTGCTGAGCGCTGACGTCGTCGACGACGACGGAGAAACCGGCCGACGAAGACCGACCGACCGACCGACAACGAGGACGACGATCGACGCGTCGATTGCAGCTGGGATGTTGAGCCCGCGGTGCGCGCGGCTCTCTCAGAGGCCCAGGCCGACTTTGATCGCGTTCATTTCATTTCAAGTTCCACGAGGTCGACTCCCACAGCGCGGGCGGTCGCGGCCTCGGCTGCCGCGCCGACGGGAAGGGGCTCGCCGCGCGGCCGACGGACGAGAGCCTGGCTGTCATGGTCCTCGTTCGGCGAGAAGTGTTGCCACTTGAACGGGCCAGTTGTTCGCGTGGTCTACGCCTCCGCAGCTCGGAGCCATCGTTCGTTCTCAGTGCTGTGGCCCGCAGTCAGGGAGGAGCTCCAGTGCTACGAGGGCCCATGGTGCTTCTGGAGTCTCGGTGGGATTGATCCTTGGTGCCCGCGCCGTACTCCTCCGACGCATGCCTCTGCGGGCACGGCATCGCCGCGGCCTCTTTTGACTCCGCCGCCGTCGCCGAAGTTGGGTGCGTTTCGGAGCTGGGCCGCTGGCGCCCGGGTGCCGGACTGGCTCGGCGGCGCGCCTGCGATAGCGTTCCTGCTTAACGCCGAGGCGGGCCAGGTGGTGCGTGGCGCCGACGGTGCACCGCGGCGGCTCGATCCCGAGCTCCAGGAGGTCTGGGAGTGCGACCCCAGCTTTCCAAAGTTGCCGAGCGCCCCGATTCGCGACTCGCGCTGGGCGGCGGCGATGGCGGATCGATGGGTTTGCTCGAACGATATGTTGAGGCTCGAGGCCAGGGCGCCGGCGGAGGCGGCCTCTCGCGCTGCCCACTCTCAGCAAGTCAAGAACTGCCGCGTCCTCATTGCTTAGGGGCAACCTCGGGGTAGTGCTCTGCGTTTTCCATTCCGGGTCCGTGGACTTTCGGCTGCCATTTCAGATTCGTGTGGTTTTGCTGCTCAAGCACCTCGCGCGTTGGATCCCGAATCAATTCAATTGCGGCGATGAGGAAGCAGCAGGCTCGACCCTGAATATGACAGCAGCAAGATCTTGGTAGCACATCTTGGCTCGAACCAGCTTTCCAATCAGCGCTTGCCCCAGCAGACTGCGGCCCCCGTCCGCGCGGGGCCGCCGTGCCAGGCCCCTCTGCCCAGTGATGGAGGAGCGCCCGGGGTTCTCGTCAGCGGGCCGCCGTCGGACCCTGCCCCGCGCTGGGCCGCGCCCGCGGCGGCTTGTCGCGACAGCGGCTCGGAGGGGCCGGGCGATGAGCCCCAGCGGGAGCTCGAGCGCTGCATGCAGCCAGTGCCCCTCCAGCTCGCTGGGCGAGGGCGGTGGGCGCGCGCCGCGGATTGGACGCGTGGCTCGGTGCGACCCGGCCGCCGCGCGGGCCGGCCCCCTGCCGCCGATGCCCACGCGGCAAGCGTGGGCGCGGCGGGCCGCTGGAGCTGCGAGACGAGCGACGCGGACGAGCCGCGCGCCGCGACCGCGCCGCGAACGAGAGCAGGCGGCACACGGGGCAGCGCTGTAAGTTTCGGGTCCGAAGGGCCATGACCGCCATGGGCAGAGATGTCTGGGGGCGCGGGGATTCGTTCGGGCTCAGCTACCTCGAGAAGCGCTCGGTGGGTGCCAGGTCGTTGCAGACCTACTGCCAGTGCGCCCTCGCGTTCTGCACCTGGCTCGGCCGTTCGCCGACGGCCGCGCGCGGTTCGGGCGCGCTCGACGCGAAACCTGGTGGATTACATGTTAGTTTTTCTTCCACGGCGACAAGGCTCGGCAAGGGCGATGAGCTGATCGCCAACGTCGCTCTTTCACCCTGACTACGGCCGCCAGGGGGGGCCCACCTTCCGCGCTTGCTCCGGCGCCTGAAGAGATGGAAGAAGCTGTCGCCAATTTGATCGCGCAAGCCCTTGGTCTTCGCGATCTGGGCTGCGATGGCGGTGGAGCTCTGCCGCTTGGGCGCGCCGCCGGTCGGGGCCTCGTGACCGCGCCGCGCAGCGCTGGGTCGCCCTGCTGCTCCCCGAGAGGGGGGCCGCGAGGAGCAAGGTGGGCTCGTCGGGCGAGCCGATCCCAGTCGACTCGGGTCGCCATCCGCGGATGCGCTTCAAAGTGCCGAGCTCGCAGGGGTCGGAAATCATCGAGGCCCCTCCTGGGCTTGAGCTACCCGCGCTTCCTGGCGCCGTTCCCCCCGGACCGCCGTCGGCATCTGCGCGGGCGCCGCGCCGTGCCAGGGGGTCACAGCGGCGCGCCCCTACCCTGACGTCGGCGCGGAGGCGCGAGAAGGCCGGGCGGCTCAACGATATCTGGGAGCGCCGGCATATTGCGTCGCGTCCCTACGCATGCTTGGGGACGGGCTGCTCTTTGGCGTGCCAGCAGTCAGCCTGCGCCTCAGGCTCGGAGAGGATCAGGACGTGTGCAGCCCCCTCAACCTCGCAATGATGGGGAAGCATCTCGAGCTCGGCCTGATCACGGCGTTCATGCTTGCACCGCCTTTTTCATCTTTCTCGTTGGCTCGCAACCCGTATTCTGTGCGAAGTGCTGAGTATCCTGGAGGCCTGCCATGCTTACGAACCCATGATCGGTAATCGGTTCGAGTTGGTAATTTCTGCCTCGAGTTTTCGGTGTCCCTCATTCAGCGTTGCTTCAAGTCTCGCGTTCCCTCTGCTATAGAGAATCCGATTGGCTCACTAATGCGGCGGCAACGGAATGTTTTTCCGTCTGTGCTGCCGTTTGCAAAAGGCGTGGGCCAGCATCCGTGTGCCTTTGGCTCCCGATGGAGAGCCATTCGTTTCATCCCGGGCTGCCCTACGGAGCCCGGGAACCTTGCCATCACTCGTCCTGATACGTTGAAATGTCACGGGAAGCATGGAGCCTGTGCATATCCTCACCGTCTAGATAATTTGTTGGCACGGGTCTCGCTCGACATAGAAAGTTGACCGCCTTGTATCGGTGATGTGTGTTTTGTCTGGGGGCTGCATCGCATCCAGGCTGACGCCTTCCCGCGCTCGGCAATGGTCATGACCGCTACGTTGAGAATTTCGACGATTCGGAAAGTTCGAGTGTTATGTTGTGTTGCGTGGCTTTCGAGACCCTTGGCGGAAACCATTCGGCATCAGAGTACACCGGACCGCCGATGCACGGTATTGCTATGAGCATGTTTATGTTTCGCCCCCTCGCAGCCAAGACTCCAGTTCCACGGCTGCTTGGGTTCAACCTTGCCCGCCCGCGTGCCACCCTGGACTTATGTGACCAGTGCATAAAACCTGTTCACTTTCCTTCTATCCCTTGTCGGGGACCGAATTTGTCTTTTGTGCTGCGTGGCTCTCGAGACCCCTGGCAAAACAAACAAACAAACAAAAAACATGTTGTATCAGAATGCACCACCGGAAAATGTAGCACTGATTTACCCCAGATGGTTTGGTCCGTCGAATCTCCGAGCGATATGAAGAATGATCCGTCAATCTACGGAGCGCTCTGCGTATGGCTGGTGGATTCGGCGGGACAGTTTTTTCTTTGAGTGGAACAAGTCTGTGTAGACGATCCCCCGCTCGAGGAACAGCGGAGCACCCGCAAGTCTCCGGCTGCAGCCCGCTCCGCCGTACGAGGTGGCCCTGGCGGCGTGCAGGTCGGAGGTGTCGCGCTGGGGCAGGGGCGGAGGGAGGGCTGCGGTGGGGCTGCGCGGGAAGAGAGGCCACCGCGGAGCCGTGCGACGAGGCCGCGGGGCACCCCACGAGGCCTCCCTCCGCCCACCGCCTGGGAATGGCGACGGCGGTGGGGGAACCAAGAAGTGCCCGTACCGTTACAACTCGGACCGAGGTAGAAGATCGAGCTCGTTCCGGGGAGGGTATTCAAGTTGTGTTTCGTGTCTGCTGGATGCTCTTGTGCATCTCGGGGAGGGCACCCTTTGGATGTTATGTGTGTTTTGGCCGGCGGAGGGTCACACGCTCTTGAAGGATGCTCTTCAGGCCTAGGTCCGGATGTATACGTGCCGCTATTCCCCTGACCTTTCCCGGAGCACGTTTTGACCAGGATTGGAAGGCGAATCCAGCGATGGTGGCGAGGGCCTCCCAGCAGGCCCCAAAAAGGCGAAAACGAGGGAAGGGCAGCGGCATCGACAGGGGAAACGGCATGGGAACTTTTTCCTCGTCCGAAGCGGGGGCAATGGCTCCAATCACCGAGTGCGTTCCACTACCCGCAAAGTGCTTACTCGCAAACGTCCGAGAAACATGTTTGCTTCGGTGTACTGGATCCTAAATCCCCCGCGGCGAGTCCAGGGCATGCGAGTCGTGGAACGCGCTAGTCTAGCCCAGCGCGCGCAAGCGCGCGAGTCGGCGCGCCTTCCTGCCAGGCCTCGCCGTCGGAGCGCACCGAGCCCGCGGAGCTGGCGGCGTCCGACGAGGCAGCTCTCGCCGCGGTCGTGCCTTGCGAACGCCAAGATGGAGCGCGTTCCTTTATCGCTTGGGGCATAATTGGCATTATAGCCCCTGGCGCCCCCCCCTTTTAACGTAACGCCCCTTCCGCCCCAGTGCGCTCCGGGCACTGCCGCCTTGCGCATCGGGATCCGCATCGGCGTCCGTATAGGAATCCGCAGAGGAGCGTGGTCCGCATTAGTCCGACAGGGAGGAAGGGTGAGGGAGGAGGAAGAAGAGGAGGAGGAGGAGGAGAAGGAGGAGGAGGAGGTGGATGTTGCGGAGGAGGGAAGACAGAAGAACGTCGCATTCTATTATCAGCATTTCCCTGGCGTGGCGTTTAGCTGTCTGCAGTAGATCCTCATCTACATGCTCGTTCTATCTGTCCTGTTCACGGAGGCGCTGGTGTTCACCACCGCTGCGTGGACGCGGATGCTATTGTGTAGACAGGCGCCGTGATGTACACAGGTGCTGCAGTGCACGCAAGCAGTGGTGTACACAGGCGCTGTGTTGCGCATGGTTGCCGCGGTGTTACACATTCGCTGTGGTGTACACCAGCGCTTTAGTGCACACAAACACCGTGGTGTACACAAGCACTGCGTCGCACGCGGCTGTTTCGGTGTACGCATTCGCTGTGGTGTACACGCACGCTGTAGTGCACGCGAGTATTGTGGTGTACACAGGCGCCTTGTTGCACATGGTTACTGTGGTGTTAAACATTCGCTGTGGTGTGCACCGGCGCTGTCGTGCACGCGAGCATTGTGGTGCACAGCCGTTGCGTTGCACATGGTTGCTCCGGTGTTGCGCATTTCGCTGTGGTGTACAGTGGCGCTGTGGTGCACGCAAGCACTGTGGTGTACTCAAGCGCTGCGCCGCACACGGCTGTTGTGGTGTACGCAGGCGCTGTGGTGTACACGCACGCTGTGGTGCACGCGAGCATTGTGGTGTACACAGGCGCTGTGTTGCACATGGTTGCTGCGGTGTTACACATTCGCTGAGGTGTACCACCAGCGCTGTGGTGCACGCAAGCCTTGTGGTGCACACAGGCGCTGCGTCGCACACGGCTGTTGCGGTGTACGCATTCGCTGTGGCGTACACGCACGCTGTGGTGCACGCGAGCATTGTGGTGTACACAGGCGCTGTGGGGCAAGTCGCGTCGTCGTCGTGCATTTTGGGGCAGGTCGCGAGCATTGTGGTGTACACAGGCGCTGCTTGCATCGTCGTCGTCGTGCGCGCGGACGCGGCAGTGGTGCTGGAGCCACACGGTGGGGGGGGGCGTTACATTATACCCCCCCAGCACCCCCCTTCTATAATGCCCATTATCGCCGAAAATAAAGGAACGCGCTCATGGCGTTGTTGTCGTCTTCGAAGCGTTTCGAAGTGACATGCGGTTCTTCGAATCTGTTCGAAACATCTCGGGGTTCTTCGAAAAGTTTCGGAGATATTCGAGCCCTGGGCTGCTCTTTACCAGCTGCGGCTCGTCGAGGGCTTTCTTGGGGTGCTGGATTCGTCCCTAGCGGCCGCTGCAGATACAGTTGATGACCCGGAAGCGTGAGGCTCGAGTTCGCTGGAGCCCAGGCGAGCGTTCGATGATCGGGAGGAGGAGGGAGGAGCGAGGAGGGAGGTGGGGCAGGAGGCAGGAGGCAGGAGGGAGGAGGGAGCAAGAGGAGGAGGAGGAGGAGGAGGAGGAGGAGGAGGTGGTGAATCATCATCAGAGGAGGGCGAGCTGAGCCAGCGCAGTCGGCCTGCGGGGGGCCCCCCTTGGTCGCCACGGCGGTTGCCGTTGTCTCCACGCGCCCTGCTCCGAGGCCCACCACGAGGCCCAACAAGGGCTTACCACGAGGCCCAAACAGGCATCGGCGAAGGACCGGAGGCAGAAATGCGCCGAAAGTCGCAAAGCGGCGACGACGGGGACCGAAAGTCGAGAGACGACGACGACGACGACGACGACGACGACGACGACGACGACGACGACTAGGGCGACGACGTTGGGATTATGTTTGCTGTTCATGGGGCGCCCTCGTCGCCGCGGACGGAGGTCCTTCGAAGTGTGTGGCCAGGGCGCATCTCCTCCTCCTCCTCCTCCTCCGTCTCCCCCTCCCCCTCCTTTTCTACGTTGACCAAACCTGAATCCTGCGATAATGGCGTCCGAACCTCCTCCTCCTCCTCCTCCTCCTCCTGCAACTACTACTACTACTACTACTACTACTACTACTACTACTACTACCACTACCACTACCACTACCACTACCACTACTACTACTACTACTACTACGACTACTACTACTACTACTACTACTACTACGGCTACCACTCTACTTCTACTATTACTACTACTTCTCCTATTACTACGACTACGACTACTACTACTACTACTACTACTACTACTACTACTACTACTACTACTACTACTACTACTACTACTACTACTACTACTACTACTACTACTACTACTACTACTACTACTACTACTACTACTACTACTACTACTACTACTACTACTACTACTACTACTACTACTACTACTACTACTACTACTACTACTACTACTACGACTCGTATTACTATTCTTTCTTCTACTAGTACTCCTGTCCTTTTTCTTCTACTACTACTACTACTACTACTACTACTACCACTGTTACTACTACTTTTACTACTAGTACTAGTACTAGTACTATTACTACTACTATGTCTACTACTACTACTACTACTACTACTACTACTACGGCTACGACTACTCTTACTACTACTGCTACTCATACGACTACGACTACTACTACTACTACTACTACTACTATTACTACTACTACTACTACTACTACTACTACTACTACTACTATTACGACTACGATGACTACCACTACTACTACTACTACTACTACTACTACTACTACTACTACGACTACCACTACTGCTTCTATTACTACTACTACGGCTGTTACTACTACTACGGCAGTTGATGCTACTACAACTACTACGAATGCTATTACTGATACTACTACTACTACCACGACCACGATTACCATGACTACGATTACCACTACTACTACGACGGCTACTACTACTAGTTCGACTACTTCTATTACTACTACTACTACTACTACTACAACTACTACTACTACGACTACTACTACTACTACTACTACTACTACTACTTCTACTACTACTACTACTACTACTACGACTGCTACTACGACTACTACTACTACGACGACGACTACTACTACTACGACTATTACTACTACTACTACTACCACTACTACTACTACTACTACTGCTACTACTACTACTACTACGACTACTACGAGTACGACGACTACTTATATTAGTTTTACTATTACAACTCCTACATCCACTACTACTGCTGCTGCTGCTGGTACTACTACTACCATTTCCAATGGTACTACCACTGCTACGATGATTACGACTGCGACTACTAGTACTACTACCTTTTTTTTAGAACTGCTACTACTACTACTACTACTACGATTACTACTACTACTACTACTACTCCTACTACTACTACGGCTACTATTATTACTATTACTGTTAGTAGCCCGAGTACTATTACTACTTGTACTCCTACTACTACTACGACTACTAAAACTACTACTACTACTACTACTACCACTACTACTACTACTACTACTACTACTACTTCTACTACTTCCACCACCTACTATTACTATTATTACTACTACTTCTACTTCTACTACTACTACTACTACTACTACTACTGCTACTACTACTATTACTACGACTACGACTACGACGACTACTACTACTACTACTACTACTACTTCTACGTCTACTTCTACTTCTACTTCTACTACTACCACCACTGCTACTACTACTACTACTACTGCTGCTGTTACGGCTACTGCTACTACTACTACTACTACTACTACGACTACTACTACTACTACTACCACTACTACGGCCACTGCTACGACCACTACGACGACGACGACGACGACGACGACTGCTACTACTTCCACTACTACCACTACTGCTACTACTAGCACTACAACTACTACTACTACTGATACTTCTACTCATACTACTACTCATACTACTAGACTACTGCTACTAGTACTGCTACTGCTATTACTACTACTACTCCTTCTACTTCTACTTCTACTTGTATTTCTGCTACTGCTACTACTACTACTACTACGACAAATGTTATTACTACTACTACTACTACTACTACTACCACCACCACCACCACCACCACCACTACTACTACTACTACTACTACTCGTATTACTATTATTTCACGACTACTACTACTACTACTGATACTACTACCACTGTTACTACTACTTTTACTACTAGTACTAGTACTAGTACTATTACTACTACTATGTCTACTACTACTACTACTACTACTACTACTACTACTACTACGGCTACGACTACTATTACTACTACTGCTACTCATACGATTACTACTACTACTACGACTACGACTACGACTACGACTACGACTACCACTACTACTTTTATTACTACTACTACGGCTGTTACTACTACTACGGCAGTTGTTGCTACAACAACTACTACGAATGCTTTTACTGATACTTCTAGTATTACCACGGCCACGATTACCATGACTACGATTACCACTACTACTACGACGGCTACTACTACTAGTTCGACTACTTCTATTACTACTACGACTACTACTGCCACTACTTCTTCTTCTACTACTACTACTACTACTACTACTTCTACTACTACTACTACTACGACTACTACTACTACTACTACTACTACGGCTACTACTACTACTACTACTACTACTACTACTACTACGACTATTACTACTACTACTACTACTACTACTACTACGACTACTACTACTACGACTACTACGAGTACGACGACTACTAATATTAGTTTTACTATTACAACTCCTACATCTACTACTACTGCTGCTGCTGCTGCTACTACTACTACCATTTCCAATGGTACTACCACTGCTAGGATGATTACGACTGCGACTACTATTTTTACTACCTCTTTTAGTACTGCTATTACTACTACTATTACTACTATTACTACTACTAGTACTACTACGGCTACTATTATTACTATTACTTTTAGTAGCCCTAGTACTATTACTACTTGTACTCCTACTACTACTACTACGACTACTAAAACTACTACGACTACGACCTACTACTACTACTACCACTACTACTACTACTACTAGCACTACTACTATTACTACTAATACTACTACCACTACTACTACTACTACTACTACTACTACTACTGCTACTACTACTACTACTTCCACCACCTACTATTACTACTATTACTACTACTACTTCTACTTCTACTACTACTACTACTACTACTACTGCTGCTACTACTACTATTACTACGACTACGACTACGACGACGACTACTACTACTACTACTACTTCTACGTCTACTTCTACTTGTACTTCTACTACTACCACCACTGCTACTACTACTACTACTACTACTACTACTACTGCTGCTGTTACGACTACTGCTACTACTAGTACTACTACTACTACGACTACTACTACTACCACTACTACGGCCACTGCTACGACCACTACGACGACGACGACGACTACTACTACTTCCACTACTACCACTACTGCTACTACTAGCACTACAACTACTACTACTACTACTACTACTGATACTTCTACTCATACTACTACTCATACTACTAGACTACTGCTACTAGTACTGCTACTACTATTACTACTACTACTCCTTCTACTTCTACTTCTACTTGTATTGCTGCTACTGCTACTACTACTACTACTACTACTACGACAAATGTTATTACTACTACTACTACCACTACTACTACTACTACTACTACCACCGCCACCACCACCACCACCACCACCACCACTACTACTACTACTACTACTACTACTTCTACCACTACGACTACTACTACTACTACTACTACTACTACTACTACTACTACTACTACTACTACTACTCTTACGACTACGATTGCGGCTACTACTACCACTACTACTATTACTACGACTACTACTGCTACTGCGTCTGCCACCTTCTACTACGACGACTGCTACTAGTTTTATTCCGACTCCGACTCCTTCTTCTATTATTGTGACTCATATTCCTGCTTTTCGTCCTACTCCTCGGTCTCGTCCTCCTCCTCCACCTCCTCCTCCTCCTCCTCCCGTCCTCGTCCTTTTTCTCCCCCTCCTCCTCCTCCTCCTCCTCCTCCTCCCCTTCCTTCTTCTCCTCCTCCTCCTCCTCGTCCTCTTCCTCCTCCTTTTCTTCCTCGTCCTCCTCCTCCTGATCCTCCTCCTCCCGCCTTTCCTCCTCCTTCTCCTCCTCGTGAGGGTGATCGTCGTACCAGCACGCCTCCCATCAGATTTCGTTTCAGGTGTCCCAGCGCAGTTCTCTCGGCGGCGAGCAGGTGCGGAAGTGAGGAGGAGCTGTCCTTCTCAGGGGGCTCGGAAGTCCTAGGGCCTGCGAGAAATTTTCTTCCTCTTCCTCCTCCTCCTCCTCCTCCTCTGTTTCCTCCTTTCTCCGAAGACGCGGGTTTTCGTCCTCCTCCTCGCACTGGGGCCGCACGTGCTGGCGCTTGCCCCCCCCGCTGCCGAGGCGGCCGGGGCGCCTCCGCCGCCCGAGTGGCTGAGACAGGCCGCGCGGCCGCGGGCGCGCGCGGGCTGCCAAGTGATCGTTGTTTTGTCGGAGGTGAGAGGGGTGAGGTCGAAGTGGAACGGAGGGCCCCCCCTACCGGGCAATCGGTTTCGGTTTCGTGTTCGTGCGTGCCGTGCGTGCGGGCGAGGCGAAGCTGCGTGGGCGGGCGAGAAGAGAGTCTCCTCTGGCTGCGGCGCGGCCGGACAAATGTTTCCTTTCCGAGAGCTGGTGGAGCGCGGTGTCCCGCCGGTGTCCCGCCTCTGGCTGAGGCGCGGCGGGCCCAAATGTTTCTTTTCCGGGAGCCGGTGGGGCGCGGTGTCCCGCCGGTGTCCCGCTGGTGTCCCGTCGGTGTCCCGATGATGATGATGATGATGATGATGATGATGATGATGATGATGATGATGATGATGATGATGATGATGATGATGTCGATGATGTCGATTATGTTGTTGTTGATGATGGTGGTGATGGTGGTGATGATGATGGTGTCCCGATGATGATGATGATGATGATGATGATGATGATGATGGTGATGGTGATGATGATGTTGACGATGTTGACGTTGATGTTGATGATGATGGCCATGGTGGTGATGATGATGGTGTCCCGATGATGATGATGATGCTGATGCTGATGCTGCTGATGATGATGGTGTCCCGATGATGATATTGATGATCATGATGATGTTGGTGATGCTGAGATGATGATGCTGATGATGATGACGATGTCCCGATGATGATGATGGAGATGATGAAGTTTATGATGATGTTTTTGATGATGATGGTGGTGATGATGATGATGATGATGGTGTCCTGATGATGGTGATGTTGATGATGATGAACGACGATGATGGTGTCCCGATGATGATGAGGATGATGATGAGGTGATGGTGATGATGTTGATGATGGTGGCCCGATGATGATGATGACGCTGATGTTGATGATGATGGTGTCCCGATGATGATGATTATGATGATAATGGTGATGATGATGGTGGTGACGATGATGGTGTCCCGGTTGATGATGATGGTGATGATGGTGACGATGATGTTGGTGTCCCGATGATGATGATGCTGATGATGATGATGATGGTGGTGATGGTGATGATGATATTGATGGTGACGGTGATGAGGTGAGGATGATGATGGTGTCCCGATAATGATGATGATGATGATGATGATGATGATGATGATGATGATGATGATGATGATGATGATGATGACGTTGATGACGATGATGTTGATGATGATGACGTTGATTGCGAGAGCGGTTGTGATACATATCTATATATATTGAGATCGACAGTGAGACCGAATGTGAGATCCATTGTGTGATCGATTGTGATATCGATAGTGAGATCGATTGTGAGATCGATAGTGAGATGGATTGTGAGATCGATCGCATGAAATAGATTGAGTGAGATCGATTGTGAAATCGATCGGGTGAGATCGATCGAGCGAGTCCGATAGTGAGATCGATAGGGAGATCGATAGTGAGACCGATCGAGTGAAACGTTGGTTCCTCCCCCCCACCCGAACCTCCTTATCACCCGAAAGGTGGTCGTATAGGTATTATCCATTGTTTTTCAAGCAGTCGTGAAGCGTCCTAGTTCGCCTATTGGCCTACCAAAGAATGTTCTGATAACCATTTGTCGTCTCCACGAAATGTTCGTAGAACATTTGTGGCTGGGACCGTGCTGTTTTAACACATTTTAACACAAATGCTGGGACGGTCGGTCTCTGCTCAAGTTTTGCCGATTGGCGCGGGCCCTCACACCCCCCTCCCCCCCCCCTCCCCCCCCTCCAATGGAGCAGATCTTGGCTGTTTTGGGCGCCTGTTTCGAGCAGGTGGGGTCTCCCCCAGTTGTACTTTCGAGCAGGTGGGGTCTCCCCCAGTAGCACGCACTGCTGCAAGCCGTCGCGCTGAGCAGAGGTTCGGAGCCAGGCCCCTCCCCCCTTCCCCCCCCCACCCCGCCGATGTACCAAAAACGCTCGCCGAATGTCGAAACGCCGAATAACAGAAACGCCGAATGCCGAAGAGCCGACTAACGCCGAATGTCGAAGGTCGAAGACACCGAATAACCAAAACGCTCGCCAAGAGGCCCTCGCCGATTAACAAAGCAAAGACGCTCGCCAAGAGGCCCTCGCCTGGGGCCCCGCGGGCCCTCTGGAGGCCTTCGGAGCGCGCGCGGGAGGAGGGCCCCCGGGGCAGCGGCGGCCCTGGGCTCGGAAGGGGGCCCTCGGGTCCTGGCGCCGCAGCTTCTGCGCGCCGGGCGTCTTCGCCCAGGCTCAAGTCGGGCGTGTCCCTCTACGAGGACTGAGGGGGGAGAAGGGAGGAGAAGAAGGAGGCGGAGGAGGAGGAGGAGGAGGGGGAGGAGGAGGAGGAGGAGGAGGGAGGAGGAGGAGGGGGACGACCGACATGGGCACGGAAAGAATGGGTACAATACCCAACCGCAGTTCCTGTTCATTTTGAACAGGACTCGCTATCCACGCCGCCGCAGCCGGTGTCCATTCGAGACAGAAGGCCGCCTGCCCCGCAGCGGCCGCTGTTGGTTTGGGACAGCATTTGTTGTTGGGCCTTGTACCCATTTTCCGTACCCATGTCGGGCGTCCAAATCTACAGGAGGAAAATTCAAAAATGGTCAGAAAATAGTCTCGGGACGATTTTTGGAGCATTTTTTTATGATTTTGGAGTGCTTTTGTTTTTGCATTTTCCGTCGAAGATCCGCCTGTAGGGGGACATGCCCGACCTAAGCCCAGGCTCGAGCCCCGGGACCCTCGCGGGTTCCAGAGCTTGGGCCCCCAAACGGTGTGGTGACCACAGCGTGCAGTGAGTCGGAAGGGGTTCGGGGTCACCGCACGGTTTTGGAATTCGGGTCGTTCTCCGAGGCCGTCTCGGGCGACTGGGGCCTCCGAGGTCCAAAGACCGTGCGGTGAGGTCTTGGGGGATTTCGAGGTCACCGCACGGTCTGTCACCGCACCGTTTCGGGACTACAAGGTTTCTTTTTAGTCAGCGGCCGCAGGCGAGAGCGCCAGCGGCGAGTCCAGTCAGAGCGGGCCGCGCAAAAAAAAAAAACCTAAAGCGGTGGGCCGAAGCCTCACGCAGCACCTCGGCGGGCAGGCCGGCGGGTGGAGGGGGGCTGACGGCAGGGACTCCAAACTTTCGCGATGTCGCAATGTTTGTTTCGCAGCGTAGGGTCTCGGGGGATGTGCACGAAGACCAACGGCAGTCTTTGTTCACCGCCCACCAAAACACCCCAACCCAACCCGAAGGCCTCAATTTGCCCTCCATTTCGGGTGGGGGGGGTCGGAGAACAATGAAAAAACACAGATGGAACCCGTACACCCCCAACCCGAAATTGGGGTCTTCGGGTTGGGTTGGGGTTGTCTGGTAGGTCGTCATTTATTGATGCAAGAGGCGTCCGCCATCCCGCCGGCCCCCATGGGAGTGAGTCCTTCACGGGTCGTGCCAGCGTGCCTGGCCTGTGGGTCTGGAGCTCCGGAGGTGCAAGTGAGGGCCTCTCAGGATGCCTCTCGGGGGCCTCCTCTGGGGGGTCCCTTGGGAGCATATGGTTCGGAGGTGGACAGAACTCCTACCCTGACACGTCGATTAAGGAATTGGCCGTTTTCGGTTCGCGAGAGGGCGTCGCGGCCGTCATTTTTGCGGGTCCAGGTCCGTCTATTCGGTCCCAGGCCGTTGTCACTAAGGGGAGGTTTACTAAAGGGAGGTTTGTCCACCGCCGACTGGTTGGCTTTGGGTGGCATTTTAGGTTCGTCTCGGGTGCCTCTTGGAGGCCTTTTGGGGCCTCTTGAGGGCGCTCTGGGCGTCACTGGGGGGCTCTTGGGGCGACCCCGTCGGGAACGATCCTGTTTGTGCCCCTCTTGGGTCATTCCTGGGCCGTCTTAGGAGGCACTGGGGCCGTCTTGGGTCCCTCTCGGGGTCCTCTTGGGCCTTCTTTTAGCGCTCTTGGGGGCTTCATGGGCCGTCTTGGGACTATCTTGGGGGTCTCCTCGGGCCGTCTTGGACGCAGCGAAGACGAAAAACTGTTCTCGTCGGCGGCTAGGCAGGGGTCGTCTGCGGTGGCGGATGCTAACTAAACAGGGCCACCGTTGCAGCGATTTGGCCTCCATGGCCTCCATGCGAGAGGAGGCGATGACGGCAGAGCGGGCGGCCGCGGCGAGGGAGGAAAAGGGCGAGGGCCGCTCAGGAGCACGGGTCACGCCCAGAGCGGCTGGCGGCTGGCGCGGCCAGCCCCGCCAGCGGGGACGGGGGCGGCTGTTGCGCCTGGGTTCCAGCGGCGGCGGGGCCCAGCGCGGGCACCACAACGAGTACAGAAAGTTGTCAGGAAGCCGCCGAGGCGCGCGAAGCGCCGGGCGGCGGGCCCCGCGTCGCCCAGGTGGGTGCGCTGAAGGTGCGGCAGGGGAGGAGTGCGTCCAGCAGAGTGCTGGGCCAGCGCGGGGTGGCGGGCGGCAAGACCAGGCCCGGGTCCCCAGCGTTGGGGCTGGCAGGCAGCACCGCAGCGCAACTGCGGCGCGCGGAGGGAGGGAGAGCGGGCGGGGAAGGGAAGAAGCGAACAGGGAGGAGGACGCCCCGCCTGCAGGGGACCCCGCAGGCGGGGCGGCGACACCGGGCCGCGCTGGCGGCAGCGGGCTGCGCCGCGCACTGCGCGGCGGGGCGAAGGTGCGCTGCCAACCAGCAGGCGGGCGGCTCGCGAGGCGCCGCTGCTGCCCGGGTGGACAGGGTGGGCTAATCGGCGAGCCAGCAGACGAAAAAAACACGAGCATGCTAGAATTGCACGTTTCCCTACAGGAATGGGACGATTCACGCCTACTGGAGCTCTCTCGGTGGTCCTGTGGGAGCACTTGTGGACTGTCGTGGGGGGCCATCTGGGCCGATTCGAAGCCATCTGTGACCGTCGTGGAGCTATTTTCGGCCATCGCGACGAGTGTGTGAGCTGTCTTGGCGGTTTGTTTGGGCCCTCTTGGGCGGGCTTGGCGCTCTGGAGAGGTTCTGGTGACACCGGGGATGCGTTTAGGAATTATAATCGCTTCGCGTAACCCCACCAGCCCATCCAGAAACGATGTCCAGGCGAATTGGGGTGATCAGGGAAGTGCTGGAGCAAAGAGGTGGACGGCCGAACCGCGCGAAGAAGGGAGGAGGAGAAGAAGGAGGCTGATGAAGATGACATGATGATTTCATGATGTTGAGGATGAGGATGAGGATGAGGATGAGGATGAGGATGGTGATAATGATGATGATGATGATGATGATGATGCTGATGATGATGATGATGATGATGACGATGATGATGATGATGATGATGACGATGGTGATGGTGATGATGCTGATGAGGATGAGGATGAGGATGAGGATGATGATAATGATGAGGATGAGGATGCTGATGCTGATGCTGCTGATGATGATGGTGATGATGATGATGATGATGATGGTGATGATGATGAGGAGGAGGAGGAGGAGGAGGATAAGGAGTAGGAGGAAAGAGGAGCAGGAGGAGGAGGAGTGCGAGCAAAAGGGCCAGAGGTCTCTTGGGTGCCAGTCGGAGCCTCTTGGGATATCGCTTGGGCGTTTCTTGATGGCCTCTTGGGACGACCTGTGGGCCTCTTGGCGGTCCTGGGCTGCTCTTGGGCGTCTTGGGTACTTCGGGGGGCCCTCTTGGAGCGTCTCGGGGGCATCTTGGGTGTTTCGGGGATCCTCTTGAAGCATTTTGGGGGCCTCTTGGAGGCCTCCTGGGCGCCTCTTGGGGACTTCTGGGCGCCTCTTGGGGCCCTCTTGGGGCGCGCTTGGGAGCCTTAGGGTCGCTCTTGGGGCCATCTTGGAGGCGATCGATGAAAGAAGGGGGGAGCTTGAATTGCGCCCCCCCTCGGAAGCCCCCAACTTGCGCCAAAACCTTCCAGAGCAAAACCAATGACTTGGGCTTCCTCGCCGAGGCCGTTTTGGACGCTCCGACCGTTCGCGGAACGCCCCGTCCAGGTCCAGGGGGGGGGGTAGGGGGAGGGGTAGTCCCTTCCCCGAATGGGGAAGAAGAAGGAGGGGCAACAGAGGAAACATTCTAGATCTCCTACGCCCAAAGGGTTGGCGGGACTCGAGCCCTGCCCCCCTCGAACTTCCCCCCAGCCCTTACCACTCCCCATCTACGACCCTATTCGGACTTCAGACCACATGGGAGGGGAAAGGAAGAAGGGGGCCGCCAATCATCTCACACGCCTTCGCACCTCCGACAAGCGGGGGCCGGCGGAGTTTGTGAACAGGACTCGCTGTGCTTGTCCGCGCGCGAATGTTTTCCATGTGAGATGGACGGCCGGCTGCCCGGTGGCGGCCGCTGCCGGTTTTGACAGCATTTGTTGCTGGGCATCGAGGCCATTTTTTCCGAAACCCGCTTCGGGCGTGCCAATGCCTGCTCCGCGCCCCGTTCGAGCAGAGACCATTGGCAGCTGGCCTTCGGGGAGCCTCCTCGTTGCCACGGCTGGGCGCGGCCCGCAGAGCTGGCGCGTTTGGCTTCCGTGCGGGGCCTGGGAACCGATTTTGCTCTCTCGCGGGTGGAGAACATGTGGCATATACGCGGAGGAGGAGGGGGAGGAGGAGGAGGAGGAGGAGGAGGAGGAGGAGGAGGAGGAGGAGGAAGAAGAAGAAGAAGCAGAAGCAGAAGCAGAAGCAGAAGCAGAAGCAGAAGCAGAAGCAGAAGCAGAAGCAGAAGCAGAAGCAGAAGCAGAAGAATAATAAGAAGAAGAAGAATAATAAGCATAAGCAGAAGCAGAAGCAGAAACAGAAGCAGAAGCAGAAGAAGAAGAAGAATAATAATAAGAAGAATAATAATAATAAGAAGAAGAAGACGAAGAAGAAGAACAAGCATAAGCAGAAGCAGAAGCAGAAGCAGAAGCAGAATAATCAGAAGAAGAATAATAAGAATAAGACGAATAAGAAGAATAATAAGAATAATAATAATAAGAAGAAGAAGAATAATAAGAAGAATAATCAGAAGAAGAAGAATAATAATAATAATAAGAAGAAGAATAATAAGAAGAATAATAATAAGAAGACTAAGAAGAAGAAGAAGACGAATAAGAAGAATAATAATAAGAAGAAAAAGAAGAATAATAAGAAGACTAATAATAATAAGAATAATAATAAGAAGAATAATAATAAGAAGAAGAATAAGAAGAATAAGAAAAAGAAGAAGAAGAAGAAGAAGAGGAGGAGGAGGAGGAGGAGGAGGGAGGAGGAGGACGTGGAGGACGAGGAGGACGAGGAGGAGCATCCATTGTCGCAGCTCCGCGCGGCTCTCTTGGGTCGGCGCCAAGCCCCACCGCGGCGGCACCTCCACCGCCGCCCCAAGGGCGCGCTCCGCGCGCCGGGCGAGGGGTCTTCCAGCGCCGACCCCAGGCGCCCGTGCAGAGCTCCAATCGGCCAGGCGAAAGGGGGGGATTGGGAAAGGGGGGGTTACGAAATTTGCTGCATGCAGCTGGTTTCGGCCCCACCGAGGAGCCCAGTCCTCGATACATAGCCGCCTCCGGCGCCGGGAGGCGCCGGGAAAATCAGCTACGCGAGCTGGTTCTCAACCCCCCCCCCTTGCTATCCCCCCCTTTCGCCCGACCCGAGCAGAGCTCCAAAGAGTTTATGTGAGCATGCGGACTGTTGCGGCTCGATCCTGGGCTCTCCGGGGCCCTCGGGATGCCCTCGGAGGCCCTGGGAGCGCGCGCGTGCCTCGTCCGCGCCGCGCCACTCCACTCCGCTGTTGCCGCGCGAGCAGCCGCCGCAGAGGGGGGCGTTCCCGCCCCTCCTCCTCCAGGGCCGCCGCACTGTCTGGGGACTCGGGCCGCTCTCCGAGAAAGTCGCGGGCGACGGGGGCCTCCGAGGCCCCGCGAGCGGTGACGGGCAGCACGGTGGGGCCTCCTACATGGGAGGAACAACCACCCCGACCCCGACGGCTGCCTTTGCGATGCGGCCCTGGGCGTCTACTAGACTGCACTGCCCTGGTCGATCCCTTCCCGGGGCGCGTTGACTACGAGGGCTTCGCTTGTCGGGGTGAGTCTTCTCAGGGTGGACGCTCTGCGCTCTACTCTTGGGGTTTCGTGGTCGACGAGCTGTCTGCCACTACACGGCGTTGGGACCGCCAAGGGCCTGTCGCGGGGCGCGTTGCCGTCAGGACGAGCGGCTCGGGTTGCGAGGCGGAGGTGCAGGTTTTCTCCGAAGGGCTTCGCGCTTCGTGGCTCGCGTTAGGTCGGGCATGTCCCTCCACAGGCGGATTTTGGACGACAAATCACGGATAATCAAACATCCACAAGAGTAAATAGTATAAACATAGTCCCCTGACAATGTTTTTCAACTATGTTTGAATCCTCCTCCTGTAGAGGGACACGCCCGACTGAAGGGGCGCCTCGCGCCTCGTGGCTCGCGTGCTCTGGACTTTTGGGCTCGCTGCCTTCTCCGGGGGGGGGGGGCGCCCGAGGGCGCGAGGAGGCTCGCCCGTCTCGCGCAGCGCCGAGCGAGAGGCACCAGGGGAGACCAAGGTGGAGGGTTTCTCCGAAGGGCTTAGGCGACTCCTC
>CAUYUJ010020404.1:301447-421447 GCA_963575745.1 Prorocentrum cordatum
CCCACGGAGCATTCGCAACACGTACCCAATACAGAGAGTTCGACGAGGCCTGAGGACTTTCCACTCAGTACATCGCGGCACGGTGGCGGATCAAGCCTCAATAGTGAAGAATACCAGCATCAAACCATACAGGGACCACACAACATGCGTCGATGAGTTCTGCCTCTTGGGCTGGTTTCCAGGGCCTCCAGGACAGTCCCTTGTGCCTTCACATGACTTTTGGGAGGTGTGCAATCCCAGCCATGCGGTCAGGGTCACAGGAAAAGACACGCGACACGACCAACAAATGCCTGGGAGTGCCCAGGAATCGGACGCATAGGGTTCTCAAATATCATTCGCAATACATATATATATATATACACACTAGAACCATCGCGCGCGCTTCGCGCGCGCTCAGGTTCTAGCCCAGGCCGGGGGCGCGCTAGAAGATCTTGGACAGCGCTATCAAGCACAGGCGCGTGACATAATCGTGCCTCCTGAGGGCCTCGTGGGAACCTCTTGGGTCTGAAGGGGGGCATCTGAAGGGCTTCTGGGGGGTTCTCCGTGCTTCCTCAATTGGCTGTTGGAGGCACCTCGTGAGTGATTCTCGGGGGGCATCATCTTGGGGCTTCTTGGGGTCCCTTGGGGGCATCGTCAGGGTTCTCCGGGTAGTCGGAAAGTGATGTTCTGCAGTCTGAAGCAGTCAGTTGGCCGTTTTGGCTGCGTGGAGGCCCGGCTTGAGGCCACATTGGGGCAATCCGAAAGCCTCCCGGAGCCTCCTTGAAGTAATTTTCATGCATCGAGAGCACTGTTCGGCTATCTTGGGGCCCCGTGTACGTCTCCTGTGAACCTTTTGGGGCCTGGTGCGGGGCTCTGGGGGGCCTCGTCGGACCACTTGGGGACTCTTGGGGCCTCCTGTGGGCCTCCTAGGGCGGAAAGCTCTGCTGTTGGGTTCGCGTTCCCCTTCTTGGGGCTCTCTTGGGGCCCTCTTCGGGCCCTCTCGGGCCGTCTTTGGCGCCTCGGGCACCGTCTTGGGGCCCTCGTGGGCCGTCTTGGGGCCCTCTTGGAGGCTTCTTCTGCTATTTTGGAGCGGTCTTGGGGGCCACTTGGGCCGTCTTGGAGCTTCGGGATGCCAAAAGGCCGGGAACTCTAAAATCCATGAAAAGCCGATGGGAAAACAATGCTTCTTGGGAGCTCTTCGGCCTTCTGGGGAGCTTCTTGAGGGCCTCTTGGGTCCCATGTGGGGGCCTCTGGGGCTTCCTGAGAGCCTCTCGGGGTGGAAGGCTCGGATTTTCGGTTCGTCTTACCCATCTTGGGCCCCCCTTGGGATCGTATTGGTGCCCTCTCGGGCTGTCTTGGGAGGCCTCTTGGGCTATCTTGGATTGGTCTTGGCGGCCTTTTGGGCCGTCTTGGAGCGTCAGGACGCCAAAAGGCTGAAAACTCTAACATCAATCAAAAACCTATGGCAAGACATGGATTTTTGTCTCTTGGAGCCTTCGTGGGAGGCCTCTTGGATACTCTTCGGCCCCCTGGGGGGCTTCTAGGGGTCCCTTGGAGCCTGTTAGGGGCTTCTCGGGGCCTCCTGAGAGCCTCTCGGGGTGGAAGACTCGGATTTTCTGTTCGTGTCAACCATCTTGGCTCCATCTTGGGGCCGTCTTGGGGCCCTCTCGGGCCGCCTTGGGCGCCTCTGGCGCCGTCTTGGGACCCCCGTGGGCTGTCTTGTGACCGTCTTCGAGGCCTCTGGGGATGCCTTGGAGCGGAAATTGAACAGGAAACTCAAAAGGCGAGAACTCGAAAATCGATCAAAAACCAAAGGAAAACAAATTAGTTGTGCCTCCTGGGGCTCCCTGGGAGCCATCTTGGAGACCTCTTGGGGCGTCTTGGAGGCCTCCTGGACAGTCAGGGACCAATTCTGGGGTGATCTCGGGCGGTCATTGGTCGTTTTCGTTGTCTGGAAACGCCATTTCTGGCAGTCCAGGGCCGTCTTCGGGCGACTTTGCAAGGCACCCAGCGCCACGGGAGGGCCCCAGGCCCCCCGGTGCGAGTGTCCCGTCCTGGGCCCCGCCCCGTGCCCGCGGCAGGGCGTCTTTGGACCGTCTCGGCGCCCTCGTGGGGGCCTGTTGGGGCGACACTGGGTGTCTGAACTCCATCAAAAACCGAAGGGCAATCAGTGATGTTGGCATCCCTTTGGGCCGTGTTGGAAGCCGTGTGGGCCGTCAGGAGGCCATCTTGGGCGTGTTCGCACGATATGTCCTCTTTTCGGAGCCTCTTGGGGGCCTCGTGCGGCCCTTTTCGTCTGTGTTGGGGCTTTCTTGGGCCGTCTGGGGGCGGCCCTGGGCTGTCTCGGCGCCCTCTTGGAAGCTTGTTTGGAAGATTTCTGGGTGTCCTGGGCCGTCCTCCTTCAACGTTGGCGGCACTGGCCGTGAGACTTCTTGGGAACATGATTTGTTGGGGTGTCGTTGGGCGCCTCCAGAGGCTTCGGGGCCTGACACGTTTCCGAGCGTGGCGGCAGGTAGCGCTGCTTGTCAGAGCGTGAATTACCTACCCCGCTTTTGCTTCCAGGCAAAACCAAGTCATATCACGCGCCTCCTCGTCAAGCGGCCTGACCAGTACAGGCCGTAGTTTGGCATCGCTTGGTATCTCTTGGAAGCGAGGGTGGTCAAAAGCGAGGTAGGTTTGTTTGCCCCCTAGCTTGGGACTCTCGTTTTTTATCCTGGCAGGCGTTTAGGGAACATGTTTTTGGGAGAGTGCGGCAACCCGAGAATCATGTTCCCGGGAAGCTTTCTGGGAGCATGATCTGTTCGGCTCTCTTAAGAGGGGGGCCTTTGGGGGCTTACCGAGGGGCCCGTTTTGGCCTTGTCGGCAAGCCTATTGGAAACATGGTTGGGGCAGTGGGCGGAAGCCCAAGGAATCATGTTCCCGGAAAGCATTGGGAAATACGATTTACCGAGGTCTCTTGGGGGCCCGCCGGGGGCTTCCCTGGGGGCCCCTTGGGGGCTTATTGGGGTTTCCGCGGGGCCTCTTGGGAGCCTCACGGGGCTTCTTGGGCGCCTCTTGATTCTTGATGGCCTCCGGGGGCGTCCTAGGAGCCTCTCAGGCTGGAGACCTTGAAATGTCGCGCTCTTCGGGCCCTCTTGGGTCGCTCTTGGGGCTCTCTTGGGACGCTCTCGAGGCCCTCTTGAATTATCTGGGGAGCTTCCTGGGCCGTCTCTTGTCTTTCTTGGGAGCCTCTTCGGTCGTCTTGGAGCGATCCGAAGAGCCTCTGACACGTCCGGGACCGTGGGGAGGCCGAAAATGCGAGAGCGCAAACATGCGGGGCCCTTTGGAGGGGCCTCTGGAGGCGCTCTTGGGGCGTTTTGGCGGCGTGTCGGCCGTCCTGAGACCATCTTCGGCGTGTCTGGGGCCTCTTGGGGCTGTCTTGGCAATCTTTAGGGCCCTCTTGGCGTGTCGTGGAGTGTTTAGGAGCGGGCCCGGGCCCGGGCAGTCCCGGGAGCCCTGGGGGCTGTTGAATGCTAGGTGCTGTCTTGGAGGCGGAGGCGAGTGCTACGCGGAAGGCGGGCGAGCGGCCGGACGGGCGGCGGGCGGACGGGTGGCGGGCGGGCGGGCGGGCGGGTCGGGATTTGAATGAATTCCTTAAGGGTGCTTTCTTGCAGCGGGAGCTTGTTGAGTACAGGGTGTTGCCTTGAAGACGGGGGCTGTTGACTACAGGGTGTTGTCTTGGAGACTGAAGCTGTTGAGTACAGAGTGGTGCGTGCTACGCGGACGGCGGTTGGGCGGCGGGTGCCCTAGGTGGTGGGTCAGAGGCCTCATGGGTGTGTGTGATTTCGTGGTTGGCCTGTTGGGGACGTCGTGAAGGCAGTTTCGCAGCTTCTCGGTAGCCGTTTTGGGACCGTTGTGGGGCCTCCTCGGGGCTGTTTTGTAGCCTCTTGAAGCCTCGTTTGGGCCTCCTGGGTGCCTCTCGGGGGCCTCCTGGGGCCTCGTGGGGGCTCCTTGAGGCCTCCTGGGGCACTCTTCAAGCGGGAGGGTCGAATTTTGGAGTCGTGGTCCCCCTCTTGGGCGCATCTTGGGGCCGTCTTGGGGCTCTCTTGCGCTGTCTTGGGCGCCTCTGGGGCCGTCTGGGGGCCCTCTTGGGCCGTCTTGGGGCGCTCTTGGGGGCCTATTGGGTCGTCTTGGAACGTCGGACAGCCGAAAAGGTTGGAAGGCCAACATCTCTCCAAAACCTTCGTAAAATTGACGATTTCGGCCACTTGAAGCGCTCTGGAGAGGCGTCTTGAAGCGTCGTGGAGTGACTTGGGGGGGCCTCTCGGGCCGTCTTGGGCCTATCTTGGGCGTCCAGGAGCGGTCTTTCGGCGACTCGGGGCCCGCTGGGGCCGTCTGGGGAGACTCTGGAGGCCCCCCTGGACTATTTTGGACCTCCCCGGCCGCCCCGTCCTCACATGGGGGGTCGGGGCAGCCGTTTGTGACCCCGGGGCCTGCCCCCCGGGGATGGATAGATGTGTGTATATATATATATATATACACACACACCTTTACATGTACATATACATATACGAATGTGTGTATATATATATATGTATGTATGTGTACTGCTGTGTATATATATATATATATATACACGTAGGTGTATATATATATATACACATATCTGTGTATATACACGTGAAGGTAGACACAAGTGTACATGTGTACGTTTAGTTTATATATCCTTACATATGCATGATCATGCCACCATGCCCAGGTCGTGGGCGAGGGGCATTTTGGATGCCTGCAGGGGTCTTTTCGGATATCTCTCGGGGCTTCTCGGGATGTTTCCCCCGTGGATAGAAGCTATACGACTAAAGCGCTACCCAAGTGGTATCATTTGGGTCATATCGGCTTCTGGAGGGCGTCGGTACTATGTGCCTAGGTTGTGGGGTAGAGGTCGCTTAGATGCCTCTCGGGGTCTCCTGTGTTGCCTCCTGGACTCCTCTAGGGCCTCTTGGCGGCTTCTTGGGGACATGCCTTGACGCCAGCCAGCTGGCGGAGCGGCGCTCCGCTAAAGAGAGCCGAATAAGCTCCGTGGGCTCCCCGGTTAACATAGCTTGAGGCCAATGGACGGAGTTGCGCTCCACTAATGGAAGCCAAGAAGAACGGAACGCATGGCTGGAGGCCATTTAGCGTAGCGGCGCCTCACCAACAGTAATACAGCAATGCTGGGAATTTTGGGTTGTGGTGGCCCTGAACATCTGCCATGCTCCATACAGAGAGCTCAAAGGGGGCTGATGCTATTCCAGATGTTACACTTCATGCCTCGCAGCACGGTGGCGGATAGCGTTCACATTCGCATTGCAATATGGTACATGTGTACACATATATATATATATATATATAAATATAGATAGATGTTCAACCATGGACACTTCGATGGCCATTGTGGCGCAAGGTGAGGTCGTGCGCGTTGTGTCATTGATCTGAGTGAACACACAGTTCCGCAACATTGTTGTCCTACATTCATTCGCGGATGACGATGGAACACAACATCATGGGCAACTTATCGGGGAACGCACGCATTGGGACAGCCATGATGGCAAAGGCGCCGCCATGTGTCGACGGTAGATACCCAGTGGTGGGCCAGCTGGATGTTGCTTCGGCCTTTCCGAGAGAGATTGACGGTGGAGAATTGTCATGTTGGTCTCCTGTTCTGAAGAAGGCCTCTCTCACGTGCGTCACCATGGCCATTCTGAACATCCCGTACACGTATCCCAAGAGCCGGTTGATACATGACATCGACGTGATGGGCTTGCCGTACAGTGATTTCCATTATCCGGCTGACCGCAAGAGTAAAAACCGGAGTCGAGGGTTTGCGTTCGTCAAATTCACTACGTTCGAGGCTGCGGACACGTTCCAGAAACTATTCCATAACCGTGTTCTCTCGGACCCTGGGAGCCCAGCGAGGAATGTCAGCGTCTTGCCCTCTGAATCGTCCACCACTGGCCAGAAGCTTCTGGGAGATTGTGCTGATTCTTGCAGTACCACGGCCAGCTGGGAACCCGAGCGCTGGCCGCTGCAGCGGACGGCCGCTCCGCCAGGCCTCCATCACAGGTGGCGTACCTCGGAGAACCAGGGCAAGGGCAGCGCAGGCCTATCGGATTCGTCCAACATGGAGCACTTGGGAGACGATGCCGATTCCTGCAGTGCTCTTTCGGAACCCGAGCGTTGGCCGCTACAGTGTGTGGCGGCACCGCCAGGCCTCCATCACAGGTGGCATGCCGCGGAGAACCAGGACAAGGGCAGCGTGGGTCTATCTGTGTCGTATGCCGCTTCTGGCCAGCAGCGCCTTGGGAGTCATGCCGATGAGTGCGGTGTTGGCTCTGAATCCGAGCGTTGGCCAGCGCAGCGGTTGGCCGCACCGCCAGGCCTTCATCACGCGTGGTATGCTTCGAAGAACCAGAGTAATTGCGTCGTGGGTCGCTCTGGGTCCTATACCTCTAGCCAGCAGCGCCTTGCGAGTCATGCCGATGACTGCGGTGCTGGCTCGGAGCTCGAGCGTTGGTCGATGCAGCGGTTGGCCGCGCCGCCAGGCGTCCATCACAGGTGCCATGCCCCGAACAACCAGAGCAATGGTATCGTGGATCGTTTGGCCAGTTCAGTCCCACTTTCGATCTTTGAAGATGGGACGGTGGTGCTCCAGAGGTTCTCAGTGTGAGAGGCCGGGAGGGGGGAGAGGTAAGCCCGACTTTACTTAGAGCCACTTGGGCCGTGCACAAGCTGCGCAGTGAAACCTGCACGGCTGCGGCAAGTCTGCCCCACACTGGGTGCGTCTTGGCCGATTCGCTTATTGGCAGCTACTCTCCAAGGGGAAGGCGAGCTTGTAAGCAGTTTTTGTTCGAGCCGCGCGTGGGCGGCACTGTGCGTCCTCGGTGTCGCAGAAAGTTGCCCCCCATTCGGAGAGGCCCGACTTGCCTGCACATCTTCTCCCTGCGGACATCGGAGGCAGCGAAGCAGCAAACGTTGCCGCGTTTGTCAGAGTGAAGGGGCCGATTTGTCTTACACTATCCCAAGGTGTGTGGGTAAAGTGGGGGTCCGTGTCCCGGATTCTGCTTGTGTGGTGTTCGTCGTCGTCGGTTTTTGTTGTTGGTGATTTTTGGTTGTTAGTGTTGTTGTTGTTGTTGTTGTTGTTGTTGTTGTTGTTGTTGTTGTTGTTGTTGTTGTTGTTGTTGTGAAGTCTTTAGTTGCTTTCGACCCATCTCGCCACTGTGCCTCGATTGTGGCTCAGAGTTCTCAGGGATGTTTCTTCGGGGCGCTCTCGGGGGCCCCTTGGGAGCAGTTTTGGGGCCTCTTGGGATCCTCTTAAGAGCTTCCCGGGGCCTCTTGGGAGCCAGCCTCTTGGGGCCTCGTGGGAGCATCTTCGGGGCCTCTTGGGGCCTCCTGGGGGACCCTCGGAGCCGAGGGCTCGAAATGTCCGCTCGGGTTCCCCATCTGGACCTCCTCTCGGGGCAGTCTTTGTGCCCTCTTGGGCCGTCCTGGGCGCCTCTTGGGGCCCTTTGGGGCCGTCTTGGGGCCATATTGGGGGTCTCTGGGGCCGTTTGGGGCGATCTTGGAGGCCTCGTAGGCCATCTTGGAGCGTCGCAAAGCCGAAACTGCGAGAAGGCCAAAAACCTTCAAACACCAAAGGAACATCAATGACTTGTGCCACTTGGGGCCCTCTTGGGACGCCTCTTGGAACACTCCTGGGGCGTCTTCGGGGCCTCTTGGGCCATGTTGAGGCCGTCTTGGGCGTATTGGGGCACCTTTGGGCCTTCTCGGAGGCATCTTCGGCCCTCCTGGGCGCTTTTTGGGCCCATGTTTTGCCAGCTGCGCTACTGGAAGACGCGCGCGACACGCTCGGGAAGTCCGAGGGAATCCTCGGAAGTCCCCAGGAATCCCCAGAAGTGTGTGTCGACCTTTTCACACCTTTTAAGGCCCTGCAACTCTGAACTTCTCAGGGCTGCATGAGCCTTGGGGCACTCCACTACGTGCTGCAGGCACGTGCGCGTTGGCGAATTGCTTAGTAGACAAGAAAGGATTGTTATTGTTGGAACCCCTGATCCGCTCCGACGTTCTCGCCTCGGCATCAGTTGCATGCCCTTTGAACTTGAGGCGCACACTCAGACGTTTCGGGGATGCGCCCAATCTGGCCCCCCACCACCACCAACAACAACAACAACAGACACAGCAACAACAGCAGCAACAACAACCGCAGCAGCAGCAACAACAATACGTTTGACATTGTCCGCTCTTATCTGCCCGCGTGCCATTCGACTCGTAAATCCCCAACCCTCGATACCCGCCCTCTTCGTCTACGATCGTACCCCCTGGGGATATATCTTCCTCAACTGCCACGCGCATGTAGCGCAGCCCCTCGAGCAGGGGAAAGAGGACGGAGGGGGAAGGAGAAGGATGGTGCACGAGAGAGATTGGCACGCGGGTGGCTAGGAACAAAAAACGCGTGGCATAACCAGACGGGCCGACTCTGCGAGAAGAGCCTGACGGGCGGGTCGGGAAGGCAAGGGCGCCCTCGAGGGCGCGAAGTTATTCGCGCTTCGCGGTTCGGCTCCGATTCATCGTCCTCATCTTCTCCCCTGGGAGGCGGCGCGAGAGCGCGAAGTTATTCACACTTCGCGCTTCGCGCAGCGCGAAGCGGGAAGTTGGGAGCCTTTGGGAAGGCCTGCTCGGGCGGCCAGGTCAAGCAGGCGGGTTGTTGAAGTGTGCGTCTTGCATGAACCGCGAGGAAGTCTCGAGAGAAAGCGCGATTCCCAAGTGAATCGTAAGGAAAGCCACAGCGAGAGTGTGATTCCAGAGTGTCGAGGGCGCGGCGTCGGAATCACGTGCGAGGCAGTCCCACGCGAGAGCGCGATGTAGGAATACATGGTAAATTGCGAGCATGTATCGGGCGGGAGCAGTTGTTGCTTTAATACGGGAGCCAGGCGCACAGTTTGGTGGCCCATCGTCTCCCCTTGCGAAAAAAGGGCGCGAGCCCTGGGAGGAACACTCTAATTGAAAAATATAATGATTACCGCAGGGTGGATCAACAATAATTCTTGTTTTGGAACGGTTCTACAACACCACCAACAACAGCAACGGCGACAACAATAACAACAACAACAACAACAATCATTTCACCCGAACGCGTGGTGTTCTCCCCAGTGCCAGGGTTTTCATACGACACCAGGCAATACCCCCACTTCGTGGGGGGGCATTACAAGCTCTACCAAATATCCAAACGACTCTTCGCGACCACCCAAACCCAGCTTCCCGCCCTATGACGTTGGGACACTTCACTTCGTGGCGTGCGGACGACCGTGGCTACTACACTGGCGTGGGGTACACACCCACAGAACTTGGTCACTTATTCGGGGCGCGCATGTGCCCAGCATGGTGCAATTGTGCCATACAATACATAATACAGAGAGACAGAGAGAGAGACAGAGAGCAGACAGAGAGAGAGACAGAGAGAGCGGAGTTGGTCACATTTTTGGGTCAAGTTCCTGGGATGATGGGAATACACAACTCTGTTACATTTGATAGTGTGCACGACACACATGGTTTTTGGAGATTTCGGCGTGCGCGCGCGAAGAAAAAACGAATGTGTCCCGCATGGTATTATTTGACAGGGATGATGGCCCTGGCAGGTGCGCAACCGTTGTCGCAGAAGTTCGAAAAAGTTGCTCGCAAAAGCCCGTTTGACAGAAATGTTTAAAAAGTGTTGGGTTTCCTACGAATCCGCAAGAGCGCGCGGGATGAGATTTTGACATTTTTTTGTTGAAAAACCATTGGTTTTTTGATGTTTTTATGTTAAAATCGCTCCGAACACTAAGCTTTTGGAAGGATTTCGTCTTGCGCGCGCGAATGTCCACTTTACCTTATTTTTTGCAAGGGATTCTTGAAATTTGATTATATTAGAACAAGAAATGTCATTTTATAGTGTTTTTTGCAAGGGAAAGCGGGGGGGAACAAAAAACCGGATCCGGTGACAATCCACTTTTCTGAAGCTTTCGCTAGAAAATGAAGGAAATGAGGCTGCGGCCTAGGTTTTGGAGGGGGGTCGCGCACCAGGGGTCTCAACAATAATATTTCTTTAGAAGTAATAATATTCAACAACAACAACAACGACACCAACACCAACAACAACAACCTCAGCCGCAGCAACAGCAGCAACACGAACAAACATTCTTAGGCCGTTAACTCCTATATCCTCGCGTGCGGATGCCAAACCCTCGGTATTTGCCCTTTTCGTCTTCGAACGTACCCCATTGGGGATCTATCTTCCTTACCTGCCACGCTTATTCCGCGCAGCTCCTTCAAACAGGAGAAGAGAGGAAGGATGGAAGGGGGAGGGAGAAGGGTGGAACACGAGAGAAATTTGCAGGAGGGGGGTTAGGAGATAGGGGACCAAACCACGTGGTAAAACCAGACGGGCCGATCGAAATCATGTTCACATTGTTCGCTCTTGTTTGCTCGCCTGTCAATTTTCACGTATATCCCACACCCTCGGAAACCTCCTCTTCGTCTTCGATCGTACTCCCGCTTGAGGGGGTATATCTCCATACCTGCCGCGTGCAGTTGGCGCAACCCCTAAAACAGGGGAAGGATGGGAGGAGCGAAGAGGTAATTGGGGAAGGCGAAGGATGGAGCGCGAGAGAACTTTGCAGGAGGATGGTCAGGAGCAGCAGCACAAGCGGCAGAACCAGTCTGGCGTGTCAGACGTGTGGACCCTATCGGGCATTCTGGGCGGGCGGGTACCTCCAGGAAGGAAGTTTCGAGCGATAGCGTGATTCCCTAGTAAACCGTTAGGACATCTAAAGCGAAACAGTGATCTGTGAGTCTTAGTGGCACGCTGCCACACTAAATGATAAGGAAGTACCACACGAGAGCGCGATTCCTGAGCAACGTTATGAGGAAGACCCGCGTGAAAGCGCGATTTGAAATACATTGTGAGACAGTGTCACACGGGAGCCGCTGTTGAACTCTCACGACTGAAGATTAATCATTGTTGATCCCCCCCTCCGGTGACCATTGTTCCTTCAATTAGAGTTCCCTCCGGGGCTCGCACCCTCGTCTTATCAGGGAAACCACTCGGCTCAAACTGATTTATCAGGGGAAATGCTGGTTTACAACAGCAACAACGGCTCCCGCCGGATTCTTCCTCACAATGTATTCTGAAATCGTGCTCTCTCGCGGGACTTCCTCAGAGTTTGTATTGTATAGGAATCGCGCTCTCGCGCGTGGGACTTCCCCGCAGTTTATTCAGACGATGCGCCCTCGGCGTTCTGGAATCACGCTCTCGCTTTGGTTGTTCTCACGATTTACTTGGGAATCGCGCTATCGCTCGAGACTTCTCGCGATTCATGCAGGACCCACGCTTCAGCAACACGCCTGCTCGACCTGGTCGCCTGGGCCCGCCTTCCCGACCTGCCCGCTATGTGTCTGCCCTCCCGATTTGCCCATATGGTTTTACCACTCGTTTTGTGTTCATTGCCGCCCTCCTGCTCATATCTCTCGTGCTCCAATCTTCTCCCTCCCCCTTTCCACCCATCTTCGCTTCCCGTGTTTGAGGGGTTGCATGAAGTGCACGTGGCAGGTAAGGAAGATATACCCCAAAGGGGGTACGATCGAAGACGACGAGGGCGGGGCGGGTACCGAGGGTTGGGATATACGTAATTATTGATTGGCATGTGAGCAGATGGGGGCGAACAATATTAAACTGCTGATTGTTGTTGTTGTTGCTGCTGCTGTTGTTACTGTAAACGGCGGCCCTGGGGCCAATTTGGTGACCACGAACTTTCGCTCATCAAAGAACAAGGCGCTAGCCCTGGGATGAGCATTTAAGTTGAAAAATAGAATGGCCACCGAGGGTAACAACAATTCTTCATACATGCGAATTCAGCAACAACAGCAACAATAGTTTAAAGTCTGTTCACTCTTATCTGCTCGCGGGCCACTCAACAGGTATATCCCGGACCCTCGATACCCCCCTCTTTGTTTGATGTTGCTTTCAACGTGTAGTTCGCGCAGCCCCCCAAGGCACTGGAAGAGAGGACGGATGGAAGGAGGGGACGTGGGGGAGGGGATGGAGCACGAGAGAGAGACTCGCAGGAGGGGAGCTAGGAGCAGAACGCAGGTGGCAGAACGCAGACCGCAAGCGGGCCGATCGGGTGGGTGGGCCGTAGCGGGCGTGTCGAGAAGGCGGGCCCAGGCGGCCAGGTCGAGCAGGCAGGTTGTTGAATCTTTCCTCCTGCATGTATCGCGAGCGATAGCGCGATTCCCAAATAAATCGTGAGCAAATCCACAGCGAGAGCTTGATTCCTGAGTGTCGAGGGCGAGGCGTCTGAATACATTGTGATGGAGTCCCGCGCGAAAGCGCGATTTGGGAATACATGGTGAGGAAATCTCAGACGGGAACAGCTGTTGTTGTAAACCGGGGGCCAGGGCCTCGGTTTGGTGACCTTTTTCTATCCCTTGTTAAAATACAACAAGGCTGCGAGCCCTAGGAGAAGCATTCTAATTGAACGAGATACAACGGCTACCGCGCAGGAGAACTCAACATTGTTTAACAAAATAAACATTCGACAACTACTACTACTACTACTACTACTACTACTACTAATAAATATAATACTGCTACTACTACGGCTACTACAACTACTACTACTACTACTACTACTACTACTACTACTACCACTATTACTACTACCACGACTACTAATAGTACGACTACTACTACTACTACTACTACTACTACTACTACTACTACTACTACTACTACTATTTCCACTATTACTACTTATACCACTACTACTACTACTACCACCACCACCACTACCACTACTACTACTACTGCTACTACTACTACTACTACTACTACTACTACTACTACTACTACTACGACTACTACTACTACTACTACTACCCTGCTACTATTACGACTACGACTACGACTACGACCATTACTACTTTTACAACTACTACTACTACTACCACTACTACTACTACTACTACTACTATTACTACTACTTCTACTACTACTGCTACTACTACTACTACTACTACTACTACTACTAATATTACTACTACTGCTACTACTATTACTACTACGACTACTATTACAGCTCTCATTTCTACTACAACTACAGCTCCGACGCTAGTTTAAAGTTGTCCGCTACTATCTGGCCGCGTGGCATTCAGCACGTTTACCCGAACACCTCGATACCCGCCTTTGTCCGTCTTCGAATGTACACCCTTGGTGGTACATGTTCGTTTACCTGCCACGCGCGAAGGACAGAGGGAAAAGTGAAGAGAGGACAGAGGAAAGGGGCAAGGACAAGGATGGACCACGAAAGAAATTAGCAGGGGGTGGGCTAGGAAGAGAAAACACGTGGCAGAATCATCGGGCAGATCGGGTGGGCAGACCCCAGCGGGCGGGTCGGGAAGGCGGGCCCAGGCGGCCAGGTCGAACGCGCGGGTTATTGAAGCGTGAGTCTTGCATCGAAAGCGAGGGAGGCTCGAGCCATATCGCGATTCCCAAGTAACTCGTGCGAGAGGCCAAAACGAGAGCGTGATACCTGAATGTCGAGGGAGCGGCGTTTGAACTACTTGCAACGCGTTTGGCATACCTCTCACACGCTTCGCGGCTCCTTGGGGGGCCTTACCGAAGGCCGCAGTAGCAGGAATCAGATGCGTCCCCCCGCCCATGCTGGCACACCCCTCACACGCTTCTTGGTTCAACGGGGAGTTCCACCGAATGCCACATTTGCAGGAATCGCATGCGCCTCCATGCAACGATTGGCGCGCGCACACACGCACACACACACACACACACACACACTCCTCACAGGCTTCGCGCCACCATAGGGAGCTCCACCGAAGGCCGCGATGGCAGGACTCACATGCGCCCCCACCCCTTTCTAGCACACCCTCACGCTTCTTGATTCAACAGGGAACTCCACGGAAGGCCGCAGTGGCAGGAGTCGCATGCGTTCCCCCCGCCCTTTGTGGAGCACCCCTCACACTTCTCGCGGCCCCATGGGGAGCCTCACCGAAGGCCGCAGTAGCAGGAATCACATGCGCCCCCCCCGCCAATGGTGGGACACCCCTCACACGCTTCTTTTGGTTCAACGGGGAGCTCCTCCGAATGCCACAGCGGCAGGAGTCACATGCGCCTTCATGCAGTTGCTAACACACACTTCACGTGCGTCCCCAGGCGGATTTGGGCACTCCCTTGGCACATTTAGTGGCCTCATCACAGGGAGCCCCACCGAAGTGCCATGTGGCAGGATTCGCGGCCGCGTGGCTACTTCGGCACAACCCTCACGCGCGGCCCCACGGGGAGCTGGACCGAAGGATCCCGGCATGCGCCCCCCGCCCTGCGTTGCCTCCTCATTCCGCCGGTTGCTCCTGCCCGCGCTGTTCTGGTCTCCTCCTTCCTGCGGCGAGCTGCATCTGGGGGCAGAGGCTTTGCCCAACGCCACCCGCAGCAAGTTCGCAGCGGCAGACGGTTGGGTCCTTCGCCAGGCCGATTACCTTAGAGTGGTGCTTCCCACCCTGGGTCCGCAAAGCAGCCCCTCCACAGCAGCGTCACTCCCGCTTGACAAATGGTGGAGCCCTCGTCGCGGCATCGCCTCTGGAGGGCCCCTGGGCGGCCCCCGGAAGGTTCCGAAAGGCCCCTGCGGAGGCGCAACAGGGGTCCCGAAGAGCCGCCAGTAAACATGCACGGGCGCCCCAAGAGGCCCTAGGCCGGCCCAAAACGGTACAAAGAAGGCCCCACACGTGTGAATCGTAGGTGGTCAAGTGCCACGTTGGAGGTGTTGGCGACACATTCTCGGGCGGGAGAGGTCCACGGTACACGAAAGAACTCCCCCATCAGGGGGGAAGTTATCATGAAGAATGCATGTTGCATATAGAGTGGCTGGACATTCTGGTCCTGGGCGCAACAAAGAACCACAGCCACAACTAAGTGGATTTTTCGGGCGGAGCCCTCGGGGGAGAACCCACCGACCTTAACATGAGCACTTTAGTTTAGGTTGTGGTCGATTTGGCCGTCCTGGGACGCCACATCGACCACAACCAGTACGAACCTGGTTTCGGTGTTCCGACATTGTTTGGCATGTGCAATAAATCCCCCAGGGTGAGTCTTCGATGTGGTTGTGGTCGCTTGCTGTCCCCGCACTGGTGCAACGATTGTTCCAGTTGTTGTTGTTGTCGTCCCCCCCGTGACCCCCCTGCGATCCACCCGCGAGCCACCCCCCGACCTTCCCCGCGACCTCCCCCGCGACCCACCGACCCATCCTGCGCCCTCCCTCTCACTCGCATCCGCAATTTCGGGGTGCTGCGCAGCATCTTCAACGTGATGTTTGCGGCGGGGGGCTGGTGGGGGCCAGGGCAGGACCTAAACGGTGTTTTGGCGATTTCGCGGGCTGTGTTCGTTCCGATTTCGTTTTGCTGTAAAGGCGGATTGAAGACAAAACGAGGGACACCGAACACACAACGAAAACGAAAAACATCGTTTAGGTTCAGCCTTGATGGGGGGCTCTCTACTGTGCGCATCTGTGGGGGCGAAAGTAACATGAATTATCAGGTCGTAGAAAGAACCATACGATTTGAGTTGACGTGAGAGGCGATCATGTCTGGCTCCGATGCGCCCTGTGCCTAGATGTTGTCGGACGTTCCTTCATGTTCAATGTTCTGCCCGTCATCTGCAAGTTTTTATGCAGTATCGGATTTGTAGTCCTGCATCGTACGCAGCACTATCTTCCCACAATTCGCCTTGCGTTAAACGCATGGGTCTTGCGTTGCCAGCTCCACCTGGTCCCCTGTTTGCAGCCTTCGGTGTCCCTGCGGGTTGTCGTTGAGGACGCCTATGGCGAACCACCGCCGCCCCCTGCCTCTTTGACACGCCTATGCGACCAATCCTGGGCAGACGCCTTAACAAGGTATTGTACTACGTGTTCTCCCAGCGGTTGTAGAACCCCTCGGGGAACACGTCTGAGAGGAAAGGAGGGTATCTGGGGCTTCCAGGGTCGTCTTAGGCCGTCGGAAGTCTTAACCATCGCAAGCGGCCCACCATTTTTCCAACACCAATTTCACATTAATTGGCCTGGCGAAGGACCCAACCACCTGCAGTTGCGAATAACGTAAGATATGAACCTCTCGTCGGCAGCGTGCCGCGGGAAGGATGGGGCACAGGACATGCGGATAGGGGGCTACGAAACGTGCAAGGGTTGCCGAACTATGGGTTGAGGGACACGTGCGAACCTTGCTACAGGAGCCCTCGGTAGAGCCCCTTGCGGGGCCATAAGCGCGTGAGGGGGACGCATGCTGACTCTGCCACGGGAGCCTTCGGTGGAGCTCTCTATGGAGTCACGACACGTTGTGAGGGGTGTGCGGGAAATCAGCCGGGGGAGGCATGCGGACTTTGCCACAGGAGCCCTCGGCAGAGCGATCGCCCTCGGAGGCCACGAAATGTGTGAGGGGTGTGCCGAAGCAGGCTGGGCGACGCAGGCAGTCCCTACCCACAGGAGCCTTCGATGGAGCTCCCGTTTGAGGCCACGAAGCGTGCGAGGGGTGCGCCGACATGGCCTGGGGGACTCATGCGGACCCTGCCGCGGGAGCCTTCGGTGGAGCTCCCTTTGGGGTCGCGAAACGTGTGAGGGGTGTGCGGGAAGTGGGCTGGGGGAGGCGTGCGGCCCTCGCCATGCTATGCCCTCGGTGGAGCGCCATATGGAGCCACGAAGCGTGAGGGGTGCGCCGAAGTGGGCTGGGGTACGCATGCGGACGCTGCCGCAATAACGTTCGGTGGAGCTCCTTGCGGGGCCACGAAGCGTGTGAGGGGTGCGCCGAAATGGGCTTGGGGAACGCATGCGGACCTGGCAACAGGAGACCTCGGTGGAGCTCCTCAATGAGCCACGTAACATGTGCGGGGTGGAAGAAGGGCCGGGGCACGCATGCGGACCCTGCAACGGAAGCCCTCGGTGGAGCTCCTTGTAGGGCCACGAATCGTGCGAGGGGTACGCCGAAATGGGCCGGGGGACGCATGCGGACCTTGCCACAGGACCCTTCGGTGGAGCTCCTTATGGGGCCACGAAGCGTACGAGGGGTGTGCCGAAATGGCCCGGGAGACGCATGCGGACCCTGCCACAGGGGATCTCGGTGGAGCTCCGTATGGGGCCACGAGGCGTGTGAGAGGTGTGCCGATACGTACATGCGGAGGCTAGAGGCAGGGATGGAGAGGAGGGAGGAGGGGGAGGAGGGGGAGGAGGGAAGAGGAGAGGACGCGGGGCGTTGTCTTTTCAAGCGAAGACCCAATACCATAGGATGATTGGGAATCATTTCAGCCTCTTCGGGCCCTCCAGAGCGCCCTCTTGGAGGTCTCGGGCCACTGAGGTATCTCGGGAGCCTCTGAGGCCATCTTGGAGCAATCGTGGGCCGTCTTGGTGCAATGGCCGTCTTGGTTGCGTCCTGGAGGCCATCTTTCGCGTCTTGGAGGTGTCTGGGGCCGTCTTGGGGCTGTCTTGATGGACTCTCTGGCCGTCTTTCGGCCCTTTTGGAGGTCGCTAGGGCCGTCTTGGGGCCATCCTGGGGACTGAGGCAGTCTTGGGTCGTCGGAAGCCCGGAAAGGAGCGAGTGCCATTGTTCATTCACACAAATGGCGAACCATTAATGTTGATCTCTTCGAGGCCTCCTGGCAGTCCTCGCGGAGGCCCTTTCGACCCTCTTGGGGATCTCTTGTGGACCTGCGGGGCCGTCTAGGGCCAGCTTGAGGCAATCGTGGGCCGAATGGGTGCCAATTTGGCAGTCTGGGAGGCGTAATTCAGAGAGTGAATTACCTAGTAGGTTTGTTTTTCCCTAGTAATGGAGGCCATCTTGGGCGTCTTGGAGGTCTCGTGAGCCCTCTTGGTGCTGTCTTCGGCGCCTATTGACTCTTTGGCCGTCTCGGGACCACCTTGAGGGCTTTTTGGGGGGGCGTCGTGGGTCGTCTTCGGGCCATCTTGGGTGCCTTGGGCTGGCCGGAAGCCCAGAACGGAGCGAACGCCGACCCGCTTCCAACACGAAAGGAGCATAAAACTCCGTAGGCCTCTTGGGGCCCCTCTTGGAGGCTCCTTGGGCCATTTTGACACAGTTTTCTGATTCATTGTGTTGCCGATCGGCGCGGACCATCGCACCACCCTTCCCCTCCTTTGGAGTAGATCTTGGCTGTTCTGTTGGCGCCTGTTTCAAGCAGGTGGAGTCTCCCCCATAGGACGCACTGTTGCAAACAGTCGCATCAAGCAGAGGTCCGAAGCCAGACACCCACCTCCCGCCCCCCTTCCGCCCAATGTCGAATCGCCAAAACAGGAAAACGTTCACTATTTTGATACCATCTTGGCCGTCTCAGAGGTGTCTTGGAGACCAGCTTGTGCGTTTGGGAGGCCCTCTGAGCATCATTGGAGACGCCTTGGACGCAACAAGCCCGTGCCTCTCACTTGTTGTGCGGCCTTCTGGTTGGCCGGCGGGATCAGCCGAGACCCTACTGGGGCCTTTTCTGGAAGTGCAAACACAGTCAAACATTTGGCACGCCACCAGCCCTTCTTGCAGGCAACAGTGGATGGCGGATCTGGTGGCTTTCGGCCCGTCCCGCCACCTTTGCCTCTCACTTGTTGCGGGGCCTTCAGGTTGGCAGGCGGGATCAGCCGAGACCCCACTGGGGCCTGTCTGGAAGGGCAAGCACAATCAAACATCTGGCACGCCAGCAGCCCCGTTTGCAGGCAACAGGGGGTGGCGGATCTGAGCGCTTTCGGCCCGTCCCGCCACCCTTGCCTCCACTTGCTGTGCGGCCTTCGGGTTGGCAGGCGGGATCAGCCTTGTTGCAGGGGCAGACACAGTCAAACATCTGGCACGCCAGCAGCCCCTCTTGCAGGCAACAGGGAGCGGCGGATCGAAGACGCCTACGGCGAATCACCGCCGCCCCCTGCCTTTTTGGAAGCGCCTATGTGGCCGAACGTTGAGGCCAGACCTGCCAAGCTATCGGACCACGTGTTCCCCGAATCGGTTTGGAAAGCCTTCGGGGAACACGTGGGCATCTTGAAGGTCATCTTGGCCGTCTTGGAGGCCTCTTGGGCAAGCTTTGGGCGATCTTTGGGGCTTTTTGGGCCGTCTCGGGCCAGCTTCGAGCCAACTTCGGCCATCTTGGTGGGTTCCTGGCACGTCTGAAGCCGTCGGAAGCCGTTTGGGGGGCCTCTATGGGCCGACTTGGGGCCCGCTTGGAATGCTCCAGGGCCGTCTTGGAGGCCATCTTGGGCGTCTTGGAGGCCATCTTGGGCGTGTTGGAGGCCTCTTGGGCCCTCTTGGGGCCCTCTAGGGGCCATCTTGGAGGCCACTTGGGCCATCATGGGGCTCTCTTGGGGGCCTCTTGGGCGATCTTGGGGGCTTCTTGGGCCGTCTTGAGCCGTCGGAGAGCCGAAAAGGCGCAAATGCCAAAATCCTTCAAAAACCAAGGGAAAATCAATGATTTTGGCCTCTTCGGACTCTCCTGGAGGACCTCTTGGAGGCCTCTTGGGCCGTCTGGGAGGCCTCTGGGGGGCCTCTTGGGCCGTCTTGGGCCGTCTTGGACTCTCTTGGGCCGTTTTGGAGGCCGTCTTGGACCATCTCGGGCGGACTTGGAGGCCATCTTGGGCCATCTTCGCGATTTGTTGAGGATGTCCCGAGCGAAACGGCCGTTTTTGGGCATTGACAGACGCATTTTGGGAAACGCGCGGGTGGCCGGCGGGACGGGCCGAAGCCCATTGGGGAGTTCTTTTAGAAAAAGAACCAAAACCAAAACTGAATCATCCAGCACGCCGTGCACCCCTGCAAGCAGGGGGCGGCGGATCTGGTGGCTTTTCGGCCCGTCCCGCCACCGCATCTTGGTCTTTGTCGGGATGTTTCCTTGATGCCTCTCGGGGCAGCTTGGCGGGCCTCCTGGAGGAGGCCTCTTGGGACCCTCCTGGAGGCCTCGTGGGCGCCTCCTGGATCCTCCTGGAGGCCTCATGTGGAGCGGGGGGCGTCTCGGGTTTGCTTTGGGGGACACAGGCGGTCTGGAGAGCCGCCTCCTCCTCCTCCTCCGAGTCAAGGAACAGGCCAAAGCGGCCGTTTCCCGACGATGAGTTTTGTCGGTTTTGATTGGGCCCTTTTGGAGGGGCCCGTGGCCCCCGGTGCCCTACCAAGTTTTGATTTTTCCCTACCCAGGCTCTGCCTAGAAGGGTTCTTACTCTCTGGGCTTAAAGGGGCCGGGCAGTGGAAAGCGCCCCGGGCGGTTCCCCCAGTATCCGCCCCTCGGTTCCCTCAGTTACGTCCCCTTAGCTTAGCGTTGCTTATCTCATCTTAGCTTAGCTTATTTCATATTAGCTGAGCTTAGCTTCATCTTAGCTCAGGTTTACATTAGCTTAGCTTACCTTCATCTTAGCTTCGCTGAGCTTTAGCATAACAGAGCACATCATAGCATAGCGTAGCATAGCATAGCGCAGCATAGCATATCACAGCATAGCCCAGCATAGCATAGCATCGCGCAGCATAGCATAGCATAGCATAGCATAGCGCAGCACAGCACAGCACAGCATAGCACAGCGCAGCATAGCATAGCATAGCATAGCATAGTATATCATATCATAGCAGCAACACGCAGGCACAGCAACAGCAGACTCTGCCTAGAGGGTTACCTTAGCTTAGCATAGCGCAGCGCTGCATTCGCATAGCATAGCATATCATACCATAGCCAAACATCGCATAGCAAAGCATAGCGCAGCATAGCATAGCATAGCATAGCATATCATAGCATATCATAACATATCATGTCATAGCATAGCGCAGCTTAGCATGGCATATCATATCATACCATAGCTTAGCATAGCACAGCGCAGCATGACATAGCATAGCTTAGCATAGCACATCATAGCATAGCATGTCATAGCGCAGCATATCATATCATAGCATATCATAGCATAGCATAGCATAGCATAGCGCAGCATAGCATAGCATAGCATAGCATAGCATAGCATAGCATAGCATGGCAACTAATGCTGCTTTCCTAGGGGCTCCAACTTCTAGGTAGGGTTGCACTGGGGTAATTTAGTGATGTGCACTGCCCTTCGGGCCTTCCGTTCCGTTCCGTTCCTCCTCCTCCTCCTCCTCTTCGTCTGCGTATTCCTCCTCATTTTCCCCCCTCCCCTTCCTCCTCCTCCTCCTCCTCCTCCTCCTCCTCCTCCTCCTCCTCCTTCCCTTCCTCCTCCTCCTCCTCCTCCTCCTCCTCCTCCTCCTCCTCCTCCTTGAAGTCCTGCTCCTTGAAGTGGGGGGGCTCCAAAGGGCAGTTCGAGTTCCCCCCTCTTGGGCCCCTCCGTTTGAGGGCCTACTGGTCCGCTCCTGGAGGCCTCTGGGGCTGTCTTTCGGGAGGACGAGTGCGGCCGCGTGGTCGGCTGTCGACGTCTGTTCTGTCGCCGAGATCGCGGAGAATGCCGACGTCATAGATAACAATATGATGTACAGTGAGTTCGGCTTCTTATAGTCTAGGCCTCCTAGTAGATGGGGTCGGAGTAGATGGAGTCGGAGATGCCGCTGCATCGCCGATGCATCGGCGATGCGGCTCGATGTGGAGCCCGATGTTCTTCGCGTCGACGTCGCCGATGCATCGCCCACGTCGACGCCTCATCGCCGGTGCATCGCCGATGCATCAATGTATCGCCGATGTATCGGCGATGCGGCGCGGTCCTCCGACCCCATCTACTCCGGCCCCATCTAGGAGCCCTCTATATGGCCAGCCACCAAAAGCTCAAAGACGGTCCAGGAGGGCCGCGAGAGAGTCCCAGGACGATTCTTTGGGAGCGTACTCGAGCATGCTGGCAGATAGGATTCCGAGACGCGCTCCGGAGGGCTCCAGAAAAGCAGTATGAGAAGCCCCGAGCTCCCCAGAAGTGCCCGGGAGCGCTGGGACTTCGGGGGTGTGGGCACCTGACATAGCAACCACTTGCAATAATCACTGTTGGGACTTCGAAGGGAGTTGAAGACACTCCAGTCAGTGCCTCGCGACACGGCGGCGGATTGTTTGTAGTCCTGCGCACGGCAGCGGAGCGTTCACACCTCTGCGCGAAAGCAGCACTACCTGTACCTCCACACGCGAGGCCCAAATTGTTCTCTCTAGCAATTGGTAAGGGTTGTTCCTCGTCTTCTGCTCCAAGGGCGTAAGCGCGAGACGTTGTGCCGCTGCGGGAGACCTGGCACCCAGCCACCTGGCACCCAGCCAGCCCCGCGGGCTGCTGTCGAAGACGCCTGCGGCGAACCAAAGCCCACAGCCGCCCCTTTCTCATGGAAGCGCCTGTGTAAGGGGGTCCAGCGACAGGGGGGTGGTGCAATAGATTTGTGGGGTTGCAATACATCTGGGGCGTGCAATATACACCAGGGCGCAAATGTACTGCTGGATTTTCGCGTGCAAGAGATTATTTGCAATACATTGCAGTATTCTCCGGCGCCATGTATTTGCACTACAATTGCCCCAAGTCTATTGAAACACCCCCTTTCAGCTGGACCCCCTTCTGGGTCACCCAAGTAAGTGGCCAACGTTGTGCCAAAGTCTGGCCACGCTGTCGGACAGAGTGCTACCCCAGCTGTTGTGGACCTTCTCGGGGAGAGCCTGGGAGAGGAAGAGAGATGATGAGGAGGAGGAGGAGGAGCAGGAGGAGGAGGAGGAGGAGGAGCAGGAGGAGGAGGAGGAAGAGGAGGCTTCTTAGAGGACCGTCTTGGGCCTCCTGGTGGTTTTCTGGCGGTCTCTGAGGGGCCTCTAATGAATGATTTCGCGCCGTCTGGGAGGTCTGTGGGTAGCAGTCTCGGGGCCCTCTTGGCCCGTCCCGTAGCCCTTAGGGGAACTTTGGGGCCGTCTTGACACAATAATATTGCAGGCCTCTGGGGTCGTTCTCGATTGTCGGAAGCCCAAGAAGGCGAGACGGCGAAAACCATTGAATCATTTTCTGGGGTCATCTATGATGTGGGCGTCCTGGAGGTCCTCTTGGAGCCCTCTTGGAGCCTCTTGGGGCATCTTGGGAGCTTCCTGGGTTGTCTTGTCTGGAGGGCCCTGTTGGGGTCATGTTCGTCTTGGAGGCGTCTTGGGACCATGTTTGATGCCATCCTGGGCCACGTTGACCATCTTGGATGCCATCCTGGGCCACGTTGTCCATCTGGGGGGCCACTGGGGCTTTCGGTGGAATTCGCTATAGCGACAGGAAACGTTTGAGGGGTCTGCCCAGACGGGTTTGGGGACGCATGTGAACTTTGTCACTGGAACGAGGGGAAGCTTGCCATGGGACCACGAAGCGTGTAATGGATGCGCCGGAATGATGATGACGATGATGACGCTGCTGGGGTAGGATCCCGACGTCCAGAAGGCAGATATGGAGGAGGAAGGGAGAGGGATAGGAGGAGAGTAGATGAAACGAAAACCTTTGGGCGATGCGTGTTCAAAACTAGGGCCCAGCACCACATGCTCATTATGGCTGGGAAAATGCAGCGTGACGGGAACCCCTATGATAAGCCCATGGGCGACTACGACGAATCACCACCGCCACTTGTTTTCTGGAAGCGCTCATGCGTCCCAGCGTTGTGCCGATGTCTGCAAAGGTATTGGACTATGGGTTCCCCGTTGTGGAACCCGTTTTCGGAGTTTGGGGGCGATGCAAAGAAATGAGCAGAGAGGAGGAGGAGGAGGAGGAGGAGGAGGAGGATGAGGAGGAGGAGGAGGAGGAGGAGGAGGAGGCGGAAGCGGAGCGCGGAGGCGGAGGCGGAGGCGGAGGCGGAGCGGAGGCGGAGGCGGAGGCGGAGAAGGAGGAGGAGGAGAGGAGGAGACTGAGGATGAGGAGGAGACTGAGGAGGAGGAGGGGGACAAGGAGGAGGAGGAGGAGGAGGAGGAGGAGGAGGAGGAGAGGATGCCTCTTGAAGCCCTCTTGGGGCCTCCTGAGGGTGGAGGCTTCCCTGGGTGGCCACTTGGGGGCGTCCTGGGGCCTCTCGAGGCTCCTACTGGGGCCTATTGGGGGCCTCTTGGTCGTCGTGGGTCCCCTTGGGTTTTCAGGGCCGTCCTGAACGTCTATGTGGACGTCTTGGAGGCCTTTTGGGTTCTTGGTAGGACCTCCTTGGCCGTCTCGCGGGCCTCTTGCGGGCCTCTTTGCTATGGGGGTTGCCTTGAAACGTCGGAAGCCCGAAAAGGCCAGAACACTAAAGTTATTTATCAGCGCAACGGGCACATCAATGAGTTTTGGCAGTTTGACCTCCTCGATAGCCTCATGGAGGCTTCTTGGGCCGTCTTGGGTGCCTCCTGAGCCGCCTGGAGGCCATCTTGGGCAGTGCTGGGACCGTCTTGGGCCGTCTTTGGGGCAACATGGGCCGTCTTGCAGGCATCTTGGGGCCATCTTGGAGGCATCTTGAGCCATCATCTCCAGCGTGGCCTGCGGATCAGCCCAGACAGAGGTTATTGTAAGAATTTGAAGAGAACGGAACATCCACACGTTCGGAACGCCGTGCACACATGTGACACACCACAGGTGGCGTACGGCGAATCACCACCGCCCCGTGCTTTTTGGAAACGATCATGTGATCAAACGTTGTGCCGAAATCTGGCCAGGCTATTGCTCCATGTGTTCCCACAGCCGTTGTGGAGTCCTTTTGAGGGACCACCCGGGAGAACACGCGAAAGGAAGAGGAGGAGGATGGCGAGGATGACAAGGGTGAGGAGGTGAAGGAGGAGGTCGACGATGAGACGGAGGAGGGCGAGGAGGAGGAGGATGAGGAGGAGGAGGAGGGCGAGGAGGACAAGGAGGGCCAGGGAGAGAAGGAGGGCGAGGAGGAGGAGGAGGAGGAGGAGGGAGAGGAGGCCCCTTTAAGCCCTGAGGGAGGCCTCCTGGGGTCTTCCTGGGAGCTTCTTCGGGGCCTCTGAAGGGTCGCCTTGGGGCCTCCTAGGGCCTCTTGCTTGGCATCGCTCGAGCGTGTGCATTTTTCTCGGCGAAGACCATGCAAGAGCATCCTGGATCATCGAGCAAAACGAAACACGCGCGACACCGAACACATGCACGGGAACTAGACGTCCGAGCGAAGGGCCTCTGGGGGCCCCATACGGGACCTCTTGGCTTTTGGAGGCCGTTTGGGGGCCTTCTTTGGGTAGTCGTGGGTCCCTCTTTGGGCGTTTGTAGGGCCGTCTTGAACGTCTATGGGGCCGTCTTGGGGGCATCTTCGGCTGTCTTGGAACCGTCTTGATGGTCTCCTTGGGGCCTGGATTCTGATCCGCGCTCCCGAGGCCTTTGGAAAAGTAAGTGCGAGAGGCCCCGAGAGCGTCCAGAAGCGCCCGTGAGCTCCCGTACCTCGGGGACTCGGGCCCCCTTGTTAGAAAGAGGAGCCACGTTCAGCAATGAAGACTGGGACCTCACAGGGAGCTTGGGACACTCCCCTCAGTGCCTCGCGGTACGGTGGCGGATTCTTGGTAGGCTTTCACGCAGGCGGTGCTGTGTTTAACACATCTCTGCGTGAGAGCAGCATTTCTCGTACCTCCACACGCGAGGCCACGTGCGAATTCAATCGAGGCCCATCGGTGCAAGCCAGTTGACGTGCTCACGATTGCAGCAGCACGCCACCCCTTGACGCGCACTTTGAAACGCCCACGGATCCCCCTCATTCCCCCCTCCAGGGGCTCATTTCGATTCCTCCGACTCGATTCGATCTGATTCCGATCGATCCCGATGCCGATCCGATTCGACTTGGCAATCCGATCTGGACTCTCGCGGTGGGCGCATCGTGCGGCCCCGCGTCGTGCTCTCTCCCGCTCCCCCGCGCACCTGGCGCGACTCCACGAGGGTGCGATCCGGCGCGGCGGCGTCTGGCGGCGCCACGTCACTGGCCCGGGCTGGCCTCACGCCATCTCTTTTTTTTATTTTATAGGATGTGGCTTTGCTCCTCTCGCTCCTCTCGCTCCTCACTGGATTGCTCCTCTCGCTTTTTATATGATGCATTTTTGCTCCTCTCGCTCCTCTCGCTCCTCTCTGGATTGCTCCTCACTCGCAAATATGATCTCACTGGATTTTGCTCCTCGCGCCGTTCCTTCTTTGTGTGGCGTCTTTTTGCTCCTCTCGCTCCTCGCTGGATTGCGGCTGTCCGGGCCTCACTCGGGGAGTGAGGCCAGGCTCGCAGAGCCGTGTGGGCACCCGCCCGCCCACACCGGGCGGGCGGCGCGCGCGCGCGATCCGGAGGTTACAGCAGGCGAGGTGGAGTCGCTGCACGCACGAAGAGGATCCCACATCGGGAAGTCTAAGGTATCGGGGGTGGATGGACCTCCTACCCTGACACGTCGAGTAAGGAATTGGCCGTTGTCGGTTCGCGAGAGGGCGTCGCGGCCGTCATTTTTTGCGGGTCCAGGTTCGTCGGCTTCGGTCCCAGGCCGTTTTCGCTAAGGGGAGGTTTGCTAAAGGGAGGTTTGTCCACCGCCGAGTGAATCCCACATCGGGAAGTCGAAGGCACTTGCAGGAAGGTGGTTGGTTTGGGGGTCTCGAGTGGCACGGCTTGGAGGGTTCATCACGGGCAGAGCGTGCAGTGGTCGACGAGAGACCACACGGTGCGCTGCACGCGAAGTGTGCGATGACTGCCCTGCACTTCCTCCACCAACCCTCCCTGCCCCACTCGTGCATCTCCTCCAAATCCTATTCCTGCGCACTGACTGATCTTCCGCCAGCTTCCTCTCCTAGCTGCTCCGCCCCTCTCCTCCCCCTCCTGTCGCCCCAACGTGGCCCACGCAGGCCAGGTCAGTTTACACTCAACACCTATAGGAAGGATGCGCTGCTTTATCAAAGCTACCCGTAGTCTCTTGCTGATTCGACCCATCCTGAGCCAGTTTTGACGTCAAAGAGGTCTGCATGGTAAATGGGACGTCCAAGGGTCTTGCATCCTTATCTCGCGTCTTACCCATGGACTGCGAAGGCCTCACGGCCAGCACCGCCCACCCCAACTGGGGGCGACGAAGACGACGACGCACGCGAACCCTCGTGGAGGCCCCTGTGGGCCCTGCTTGCCTCGGGACCCCTCCCCCGGGAGACCCCCCGCCCCTGCGACCCCCTCCCCTGGGGACCCCCCCCGTTTAGCGGGAAGGGATGAGAGGGACGGTGCTTCCTTTCGACCCGGTTGGAGCTCCCCCTGCACGATTCTGAGGGGCTCTCACGGGCCGTCTTGGTCGCAGATGGGGGGGGTCACAACGCTCGGGGGCGGCCAAGAGGGGGGTGATTGCTTGGGGGGGGTGGATATCTGGGCGGGGGCCATGATATCTCCCCAGATTTCGTGGCGCCTCCTCTTGTGTCAATACGTTCCTGCCCCCCCCTCCCTGGGCCGCGCACCAATCGCCGGCCATGACTTGCGCCCCCCCTCGTGGCCGCCCCCGAAACCCCCGGGACCCCTCCCCGAGACCCCCCCGGGACCCCCCCCCTGAGACTCCCCCCGGGACCCCCCCAGCGATTCTCCCAGAGTTCGCGCCGTCCACCCTTGGACCGGTCCCCGGGCCGCAGTGGCGTGTCTCTCTCTCTCTCTCTCTCGCCCCCCCCCGTCGGGGAAAGGATCAAAGGGACGGGGCCTCACTTCGATTCAATTGCGGCGACCTTCAATTTCCGTCTGGCTGGGTCGCTTGAGGCGGAGGGCCCAGGGAAAGAGAGAGAGAGTGGTGATGGCGGCGGCGGCGACGACGACGACGATGACGATTCAAACTGAAAATGGGAGCGGCGACGGCGACGACCACGACGACGACGACGATACAAACGAACAAAATCTCACACGCCGACAGGGTCGTCGGATTTTGAGATTGTACAGTAAGTTTTGGGGTCGTCAGGTCGTCGCCCTCATCCAGTCGCACTTCATGAGGCTGTTGGTGCTGGTATTTGTTGGCTCCTTCTCTCCTCCTTCTCCTTCTCCTTCTCCTCGAATCCTCGAGTCGTACTCGCACTGCGTGGGCGCCGTGTGGCGTTTCCTGGTACATGTCGTTTCCCCACCTTCAGGCACACGGTCAAGAGATCTTTCGGGATGCTTGCAGGGAGAGGCACAGCCGGCCCTTGCTCTTTCCGGCAGCAGCAGTTCGGCGTGTCGTTCGCCCCACTCTCATGAGCTCGGCTCCTCCCCCTCTCTTCCTCCTCGAGTCCTCTCGCACTCCCGGCGCCGTGATACTTGGAGAAGGGGGACGGTTGCTGTCCCCTGGCGATAACGGAACGGCCGTGACCGCGGGGGGGGAGGGGGCCGGTCAAGTCGCGATTCGCGCCAGCGCCGTTTGGGAATGCCCACGAGCGGCTAGTTCCCGGACGGCGCCAGCGCAAATCGTGGCGTGACCTAGGCGGGTGGAGCGGGGGGGGGACGGGGCCTCTCACGGGCGTTTTCGCGAATAATAAACATAAGTTTTTTCACCTGGTGCCCCCAGATCTCTCGACCACTTCTCGTGGGCACGTTCTTCGTCCCGGGTTGGTCTCGATTGTCTTGCCAATTCACCCCCCCCTGGGGGAACGAAATTCGAGGATTTTTTTGGATCGGAAAAGCCGATGAGAGTATTGCGGACTAGGCGTGCATCGTTCTTCATCTCGCACATCTAAGAGGCTCGAGAAATCTTACCAGCATCCCACTCGCAACCTTCTTGGCAAAACTCGATTGGCCGTGATTGAAGTGGCCAGTCTCACTTTGGTTGCACATCTCCCTCAAGACGCGCGCCATAATGTGCGGATCCTTTTCACGTAGAACCATGTCTCGGGCGGGTGGGTGGTGATGTTGTTGACGACGACGACGATGATGATGATGCTGATGTTTGCATGGTTATTGATGATGATAGTGATAAGGCTGAGGATGAGGATGATGGTGAAGGGTGCAACGCTCAAGAGTCGGTGTTTAACGTAACTGGTACGACCTTGTTGGTAAATTTCAGAAGGCGCATTGACGCGCGAGCCTCTGTCGTGCACAGTCATGCCTCTGACCAGTGGGTGATGCTGGTGCCGACGACAACAATTTCTTGGAGGGTGAAAGAGGGGGTTCTGCAACAGGTGGTCTTCAATGGGGGCTGAATGGCCCATGTATGCTCAATGTATCGCTCATGTATGTGATCGGGTACGATTGGCATCCAATGTTAGCGGTCATGGAGGGCCAGTCGTTCGTGCCCGCGCGTTGCCCGCGCGGGCAAACGCGCCGTCCATCCATTATCGTTCATGGGTGCGGGCGTTCTTGCATACTGCGCGTAGGGCGGCGAAGTGGAGTGCAAGTGTGTCTTGATTGTGCGATTGATGATCGCGTATGTTCCCAAACGATGACTTGTCGACCCCCAAGACAGATGTGGAATGGGCCCCGCGATTTGCCCTAAATGCTTCATCGGGTTCCCCCGCCGAACACAGCAATCGAGGATGTATCGCCCATGCGTGGCCCATAAAGACACCATTGCCGGGACCGTGCGCCTGACCCCCATTCTCACTTCCCAAATTCCAGAGATGTCGATGATGATCGTGGTGACGACGATAACGATTGCGACGACGCTAGCCACGGTGATGATTACGACGATGTTGAGTCTCTTGGCAAGCACGATCGTGATGATAAGGATGAGGATGATGAGGACGATGAGCGGGGAACCCACTTGTTTTCCATGATTTCAGCACCAGCGCGTGCGCAGAACATCGGGGAACGTTATGTTGAACACCCTTTGGCTGTTGACATATAGGAAAGCAGTTGGATAGGATATCCAATCGGATAGTAAGGAGATGGATTAGTTGCGAGGGACGGCGGGGGATATTAACACTCCCTGGGCTGGGATCATGTGCGTTGGTATCAAGGTTAACGGCGGAGCGAAACCAACATGCGATTGCATTGCCCAGGGAGTGTTTTTCTCCTGTTGGAGTCGGCATCGATACAGCGGAGACCCATGCCAAGAAACACCCTACTAGTCTCCAGGGTGCCCTGGGCTTGTTGGGTTTCGATGGTTTTGCTATGGAAGGCGTGACGCGCCCACAGTAAAAGTGAGTGGACGTCCTGGGGTCTCGGGGTTGGGTCTCTTGTGGAAGGTCTCGGGTGGTCGAGCCCCTACTGTGTCACGGCTGGGGCCACGACGTCGCCCAGTTGCCGTGGCCCCCTCGCCTCCTGGCCCCGTGCGTCCCCCGGCTCCTCCCTCGTCCGCGCGCGCACGCTGCGGGTCGCGTGGTGCGCGTCGGTCTCCTCGGCTCCCGCCGTCGAAAGCGGCGCTCCGGCCCCGCGCGGGGGCCCTCGTGTCCCAGCTCCCCCCCCCCCTGCTCGTCGATTTTCCCATGCTGGCTGCTTTTGCAGGCCACGCACACAGCAAGGGCGCGTGCCGTCATCTCCAGGATGCTGCTGTGTCCTTGCCTCTGCGGAGCGTCCTGCCGTTTTTTTTACTGCCCGCCCGCCGCCCTAGAAATGCTAACGTCTGCCTCCAAGGGTCATGCGTCCTTAGCACCCGTCCTGAATACACGTTTCGACTGTTTTATGTGTTCCTGCTCCTCGTCCTTCTCCTGCTCCTCTCTCCTCCACCCTGATCTCCAACGTGCAAAAGCCCCCTTGCCGATGGTGCTATAACCGCAGGGTGAAATTCTGCAAGCGCCATTGGGGGATCAGGGTCTCGTTGGACACCCCAGTCGGCGGGCAGAAGAGGATTCGGCACAACGGCAAAGGATGGGTGGGAGGGCCAGGGCGTCAGATGTGGCACGAGCGTGCCTGGCTTGTACATGGCCGGCGGCGAGCGAGGGGGGGGAGGTGAGAAGGATGAGGCCGTCTCAGAAGGCGGCGGGGTTTTTCAGAAGCCCTCGGGCCTCCTGAGAAGTTCTCTTGCGTCTTCTGGGAATGCCTTGAGACTTTCTCGGAAGGCTGGGGGACGTCGAGCCTTCGGAGAAGGCCCGCCCCTCCTTGCTCCCCCACCCGGCTTGTCGCTGACACGGGGCCGGAGTTACGCGCCGCGTTGCCGCTGCCTCGGCGATGTGGCGCGATCCGTGGCCCGACTGTCCACCCCGGAGTCCGGCCGCTCCGCCGTCGATGCATCGGCGGCGCGGTGCGATCCTCCGACCCCATCTGCAGTGAGCCCCCATAGGAAGGATGAGCAACTGTCCAAGGCTGCCCTTGCATCCTTTGCCCCATGCGGCCAATCCTCTGCAACTTCCGCTGGCCAGCCTCGCTCGAATAACGTCACATGGTCCTCCGAGGACCCGACATCCTTACCGCGCATCTTCTGTGAACGGGTTGACTGTACTCCGACCCTTTTTGGGGCTATCCTCCGCTCACGAAGCGCCGGAACTCGGGGCCCTCCGCGTTTATGAGACGTGCCGCCCCCCCCCGCAGGTCCCGACGGAGCTGCTGTTCCACGCCCTGAAGTCCCGCGCGGGATCCGAGGAGCCGAAGGGGACTTCGAGGAGGGAAAGGTACCTATACCGTAGCCCTTCCCGCGTTTTCCCTTTTGGGGGACCTCGGAGCTCCCCGTCGCCACCGCTGGATTCGCCTCGAAATTCTGGTCAGACCGCACCCCAGGAGAGGTCCGGGGAGCAGCGGTATCGGCACCTCTTGGTTTCCCCAGGGACGGACCCGGCCGGCCAGCGAAGGGGGCAGACGGGGGCAAGGGCGGGGTCGTCGTCGAACAATGGCACGGCGAGCTCGCGTGCTCCGACACGACACCAGACGGCTCGCGGGAGCCAGGGCATCAGAAGTGGTGGGCCTGTTTTCCACCACCAACACCATAAGTTGGAGGGGGGAACGAGGTGGAGGACGAGGAGGAGGAGGAGGAGGAGGAGGAGGAGGAAGAGGAGGACTCCTTCCTCCTCCTACATGGTGGTGGTGGTGGAAAACAGGCCCACCAAGGAGAAGTACAAGAGGATCCGGGCGAGGGCGTCCCGACGGAGGCCAGGAGGCCAAGCAAGAAGAGCGTGCACGGAGAGTGAATTGGGGGTGGCCCACGACGAGGGAGCATGATCCAACGCATGTTCGCGCAGCGGAGAGGGAGGCCCCTGCTCTCCCTCCTCCTCGTCCTCCTCCTCGTCCTCCTCCTCGTCCTCCTCCTCATCGTCCTCCTCCTCCTCCTCCTCCTCCCCCGCCTCCTCCTCCTCCTCCTCCTCCTCCTCCTCCTCCTCCTCCTCGGTCCCTGACCTCAGGGCTCCCCCCAGGAGAAGTTCTCCATCTTGAGTCGATTGTTTGACGGTCCCAGGGGCCCGACAAGACATACAAACGCGTGACCATTCTCCTCTGGGATTGGTGCCTTCCATGCTCATTGACGAGGAGGGAGGTATTGGAGGATCGAAAACCAAGAGTGTTGTTTGCGCATTGCCTGACAATGCAGTTTACAATCTTGAATGTGTTAGCCAGCGTGGACCCTAAGCAGCGTGTGCCCAGCAGCTCATGTTGTGCAATGTATGTGGCCCAATGTATGCTGTGTCAACCATGTTGTGCAATCTATGTGGTGAACTCTATGTTGTGCAATCCATCGAACACGCCTACGGCGAACCACCGCCGCCCCCTGCCTTTTTGGAAGCGCTTATGTGGCCGAACGTTGAGGCCAGACCTGTCAAGCTATCGGACCATGTGTTCCCCGAATGGGTTTGGAAAGCCTTCAGGGAACACGTGGGCATCTTGAAGGTCATCTTGGCCGCCTGGAGGCCATTTTGACCTTTCCGAGCCTTCTTGGAATCGTCTTGGAGGGCTCTTGGGCCGTCTTGTGGCCGACAGCTGGGCTATGTGGCCGACAGCTGGGCCAGAGCTTGGCCAAGCTATCGGACCATGTGTTCCCCGAGTTGGGGCCCTCTGGGGCGGCCTCGGGGCCGTCTTGGAGGCCATCTTGGGCGTCTTGGAGGCCTCTTGGGCCGTGTTTGGGCCCTCTTGCGGCCGTCTTGGGGCTGTCTTGGGCCGTCTTGGGGCGCTCCTGGAGGCCTCTTGGGCCGTCTTGGGGCGCTCTTAGAGGCCTCCTGGGCTGTCTTGGAGCGCCGGGAAGCCGATAAGACAGAACACCAAAATCCTTCCAAAACCATGGTAACATGGACGATTTTGGCCTCTTCGGGCCCTCCTGGAGAACCTCTTGGAGGCCTCTTGGGCCGTCTTGGAGGCTTCTTGGGCGAACTTGGAGGTATCTTGGACCCTCTTGAGCAGTCTCGGAGGCCGTCTTGGACCATCTTGGGTGAACTTGGAGGCCATCTTGGACCATCTTGGAGGCCATCTTGGGCCAACGTGACCATCCTGGAGGCCATGTTGGGCCGTCTTGGAGGAAGAATTGTGATTGGGCGACGGTGTGTGCGTCTTGCTGGTCTTGGGGAGCGGCCGGCGGGACGGGCCGAAGCGCCAGGGGGAGTTCTTTTGGAAAAAGATCCAAACCCAACACCCAGAGGGCACCCCTGCGATGAATCGGCAGGGGGCGGCGGATCATAATGGCCTTCGGGCCGTCCCGCCATCGTGCCTTGGTTGTGTGACTCAGGCCTCTTGGATGTTTTTTGGGATGTCATGGGAGGCGTCTCGGGAGCCTCTTGGAGGCAGTTTTGTTGCCTCTTGGGGGTCGTTTTGGGGCCTCTTTAGGGTTCTTGGGGGCCTCTTGGGGCTTCGTGGCGGCCTTTGCTGGCTTCCTGGGGGCATCTTTGGGCGGAAGACTAGAATTGTCGGTTCGGGCTCCCGCTCTTGGGCCTCCCTTGAGACCGTCTTGGGGTTCCATTTGGCCGTCTTGGGCGCCTGTTAGGCCGTCTTGGGGCCCTCTTGGGCCGTCTTGGGGCTCTTGGTCCGTCTTGGGGGTCTGTTCGGGGCCTCCTGGGCTGGTCTTGGAAGCATCTTGGGCCGTTCTGCAGCGTCGGAAAGCCCACCAGACGAGAGAGTTGACGATTTTCAAAAACATTTGGAACAATACTGAATTTCATCTCTTGGGGCCCTCTTGGGAGTGCTCTTTGAAGCTTCTTGGAGGTCTCTTGGACTGTCTGGGGGCCATCGTGTGCGTATTGGAACTACCGTTCGTCGACTCGGGGCCTGCTCGGACCGTTTTGGAAGCCTCTGGAGACCTTATTCGGGACGTCTTGGAGGCCTCTTGGGCTGTCTTGGTGCCCTCTTGGGCCATCTTGGGACCTTCTTGGAGGCCTCTCGGGCCGTCTTGGGGCGATCTTGGGGGCACCTGGGGCCGTCTTGGAGCGCTGGGAAGCCGAAAAGGCGAGAACGCCAAAATCCTGCAAGAAGCCACGGAACATACTTGTAATTGCGTCTCGGGCCGTCTGGAGGGCTTCTTGGGCGCCTTGGAGCGATTTTTCTGCGATTCTAGGCGCGCTTGGACTGTCTGGGCGGCCTCCTGGGCCCTTCTTTTTGGCGAGCGGGCCTTGGAAAGAAGGGGGTTGGCAGAGGAAGCGCCATGAACTGTCCCCGCCCAGAGGGCTGGTTGGATTAAGCTTTCAATACACGAGGGACGAGGCGACGTCCAGCGCAGGCATAGAAGTCGCAATCGGCCTGCAGTAAGGGGCCCTTGCATCCATACGAGTTTGGGCATCCTTTGCATGCTTTCTGCGTCTCCTGTCCAAGGGTTGCCCCTGACTTGGCGCGCTCCTGGTGCTCTGCACTCTAATACTCCATCCCTGCGCTGATCATGATTGCAATTAGGTCCACAGGGACACAGGATGGGCGATCTTCACTGGGGAGGATGCTGAGGAGGAGGAGAAGGAGGGGGAGGGGAAGGGGGAGGGGGAGGGGAGGAGGAGGAGGAGAGGAGGAGGAGGAGGAGGGAGAGGAGGAGGAGGATATGGTGGAGCAGGAGAAACAGGAGGGGGATGAGGCGGAGGAGGAGAAGATAGGGGAGAACGGGAAGGAGATAGGGGAGGAGGAGGAGGAGGAGGAGGAGGAGGAGTTGGAGGAGGAGGAGGAGGAGGAGTCGAAGGAGGAGGAGGAGGAGGAGGAGGAGGAGGAGGAAGAACAGGAGGAGGAGGAACAGGAGGAGGAGGAGGAGGAGGAGGATGACGAAGAGTCGAAGGAGGCGGATGAGGAGAAGGACAGCTCGAGCTGGTTTAATGACTCAGGTCGTTTCACTGTGGCCTCGCTGGAGTCCCCACGCTTCGAGCTTGGAAGCGGCGCGCCGCGGCGTCCCTGGCGCTCGGGGTCTCGGGATGCATCTTTTGAAAGCCCAGGGGGCCTCCAAGCTCCCAAATCTTGCCATCCCTCGGACGTGTGCATTTTTCCTCGGCGAGGACCGAGGATCATTCTGGACCATCGCGCAATAATACCCACGAAACCGAAACGTGCACGGGGAATGGACGTCCGAGCGATGGCAAGAAATTGTGCAAATTACCTTGATCATCGTTGTCGTCGCCGTCGTCGTCGTCGATCCCCTGCGTCATTGTCGCGACCCCTGGGCTCTCTCACAAGCCCCAGAGGTCCCCAGAGGCCTCTTCGGAGACCTCCAGAGGCTTCCTGGATGCAAAAGGTATCAAAGCCTCGATCCTCGATGCGCGACTCTCCAGATCGATCCTCCATTCTCGATTCTCTCCTCGACCCTCGATGGCGAGCCCCGAGGGGGAGGCGAGCTGGGGCCCGCCCTCTCAGAAGGCGGCGGGGCTCCTCAGAAACCCCTGCGCCGTCCTGCAAGCCGCCCGTGTCTTCGGAGACGGCCCAGACGACGCCTCAGAGGGCGCGAGGGCCTCTGAGGAGCCCCCCCGCCGCCTTCTGAGGAGGCGGGCCCCAGCTCGCCTCCCCCTCGGGGCATCGCCATCGAGGGCCGAGGACCGAACCCTGGGGATCGAGGCTCGAGGAACAGACGACGCCTCCGAGGGGCGCGAGGGCCTCCCAGGGAGCCCCCCCCCCCGCCTTCTCTGGGGCGGCGGGCCCCCTCTGCCCTCCCCCCCCCTGGGGACCCGCCAGCGATCGGTGCTCGAGCCTCGGCTTCGGTTTGACTCCCTCGGTGCCCGACGCTCGGCCCTCGTGCGCGCAGTGCTTCCCTCGGGTGGGCCCGAGAGTCTGGACGCCCGAAATGGGTATTGAAAGAATGGGTACTATGCCCAACAGCAGTTCCTGTTCATTTTGAACAAGATCCGCTGTCCACGCCGCCGCGGCCTGTGTCCATTCGAGACAGGAGGCCGCCTGCCCAACAGCGGCCGCTGTTGGTTTGGGACAGCATTTGCTGTTGGGCATCGTACCCATTTTTTCGGTACCCATTTCGGGCGTCCAAAAAGAGGGGGGGGGGCCGCGACAGAGGGTCACCGCCCACCGAACCACCCCGACCCAACCCGAAGGCCCCGATTTGCCCTCCATTTCCAGTGGTGGGGGGGGGGGCGGGGAACATCGAGAAAACACGCATGGAACCCGTCCCCCCCCAACCCGAAATTCGGGTCTTCGGGTTGGGTTGGGGTAGTCTGGTGGGCAGTCAAAAGGGGGGCGGTGCCACGGATTTGGTCCAGCGACGAAGGGGGTCCAGCGACAAAGGGGGGCGGTGCCACAGATCTGGCGCAACGGATCTGGGGGGCCGCCGGGGCGCAGATGTCGTGCTGGATTCTCGCGTGCGATACACTGCAGTTGTTACAACACGGTGCATCTGCGAGACAAGCGCCCCAAATCCGGTGCACCCCCCCCCTGCAGCCGGGCCCCCTTTTGGGCCACCCAGACTTCGCGGTTGTCTCGGAGCCTCTCGGGCTGCCCCTGGCCCTTGCGCTCTCGGTGGGCCGGGCCCCCCCCCCCCCCGGGCTCTCTCTCTCCAGCGCTGCGTGCCTCGGTCGGCCGCTGTCGTCCGCCGTCGCCCGTCGTCATCGTCCGTCGTCGTCGTCGTCGTCGTCGTCGTCGTCGTCGTCCGTCGTCGTCCGTCGTCGTCCGTCGTCGTCCGTCGTCGTCCGTCGTCGTCCGTCGTCATCGTACGTCGTGGCAACCGCCTCGGCCGTCGTCGTCGTCGTCGATCGCCGATCGGGGGCCGAGGTTCGAGGGTCCAGGTCCGAGTGCGTTTCGGGGCCGTCCTGGGCCTCTGGGATCACTGGCGTGCCCCAGGAGAGGTCGGGGGTTCTCGTCGTCGTCCTCCTCCTACTCCTACTCCTCCTCTTCCTCCTCCTCCTCCTCCTTCTCCTCCTACTACGTGTTCACCCCCTTCGGGTTGCAGGGGGGCCCGTGTGAGTTTCCCACCAGTGCCAGCGTGAACTAAGTTGCAGCCAAAGGTTTGCCGCCCAGAAAGTTCACAGTCGGACAACTCTGCTTGCATTCGCCCAGGGATGGCTAAGTCTAAGTCTCCTCCTTTTTGGGGTCGGCAGACTTTGAACGGAGCTCGTAGCGTCGTTCCTCCTCCTCTTCCTCCTCCGCCTCCTCCTCCTCCTCCTCCTCCTCCTCCCCCTCCTTCTCCCCCGAGGCGCCCCCCGCCCCCCGGTAGCTCTCGAGAACCACGGCACAAGCCGTCTTGGCTTGGGCGCGCCTGGCCCGCGGCACCCGCGAGTTTCGCCGCTGCAGACGAGGCCGCGTCTGGGCAGTCTTTCGGGCGTGCCATAGGTTCAGGAGGGGAAACAAAAACACGCAGACACAATTCATCGTCGATTCTTCAAAAATATGGGAAAATACGGGAAGCGGGGGGGAAGGCAGAAACTCAGAAAATATAGGAACATATGGGGAATCCTTTTGTTTGTGTGTATTTATTTGTGTGTCCCAGGGCCCCCTTCATAGGTGCCCCTAGCCTTAAGTCGGGCCTGTCCCTCCACAGGAGGAACATTCAAACATAGTCAAATAGTAGTCGGGGGGCGATGTGTGATCATCGCTTGGATATTTGGGTGTTGTTTGACTCTCCTTTTGTATTTGTCGCCCAGAATCCCCCTGTGGGAGGACATGCCCGACCTAACCCTAGCCTTGGTGCCGCCATTCTCGGACGGAGCTAGGAGGAAGGTAAATCCGTTCCAGAGCGTTATGAAGCGCTTTCTGAGCGTTCTGAAGCGCTCTGAGCAGGCCGCCGCGCCAGAGACATCTTCCAGATCTGCCAGATCTCAGGGATTCTCGATTTTATCATCACCCGATGTTATCTTCGTCCTGGCTTCGTTTTATGTTCGCTTAATTTTGGGACCCATGGAGCCTTGTGGGCCGCGTGAGGGGTGCTCTAGGAGACGTGGGGGCGTCCTTGGAGATCCTGGGGGCAGCTTGGGCCAGAGGCACTTCTAGCAACACTCGAGTAAGCGCCCCGATCTCGCACCAAGGGCCGAGGCCGCAGGAAGAACAAAAGAAGAAGCAATAGCCTAAACATGCAGCCGAAACGCACAGCAAGCATGAGCCATTGTCCGACGTTGCCCGTGCTTCCTTGCCCTTTCGGCCCCTCCTTGGGCGAGCTTCGCTGACCACCCCCAGCTCGAACAACGCTCGCGTGGCTCCATTCGCTTCGGTGCACCCCCGCCGCCTGCTCCACCGACGCCCGCTCGCTGGCGCCCGCGGGCCCAACAAGTGCATAAAATATTCACTATATAGATGTAAGTGTGTATGTATATATATATATGTATATGTTTATATACATGTAAACATATACATATATATATATATATATATATATATCCAGGGGCTCCGCGCGGGTGTCCCTGCACGGCTCTGGGCCCACCTTGGTCGCGCGGGGCGCGCCGGGGGCGGCGCCAGGGAGCCCCAGCGATCGATCCGGGATCTGCACGAACGAGATGGGCACGGAAATAATGGGTACAATGCTCAACAGCAGTTCCCGTTCCTTCTGGACAGGACTCGCTGTCCTCGCCGCCGCGGCCCGTGTCCACTCAAGACAAGGCCGCCTGCCCAACAGCGGCCGCTGTTGGTTTGGGGCAACATGTGTTGTCGGGCATTGTACCCATTTTTTCCGTACCCAGTCCTCGGGGGTGGACAGAAACCCCAACAGTGACACGTCGATTAGTGAATTGTCCGTTTCAGGTTCTCGAGAGGGCGCCGTGGCCGTCATTTTTTAGGCTTGCGCCCGCCAGGTTTGGGCCTCCTGTCGCTTCTACTAAACCAAGTTTTACTCGAGGGGGGGCTGTCAATCCCCGAGTTTCCCTGGCGCATGTCGTGATGTTTTCACAGCGTCGACCCCCAGAGGTCTGGAGCCCTTCCCCGGGGCCGGCCTCTCGTCCCGAGTCGTTTTTGTCGACGGCCCCGCAGCCCGGCGAGGGCCTCCTTGGAGGCCGATGGCGACGGCGAGAGGCTGTCGGTCGCAAGGGGGGGCTGTCCATCCCCGAATTTCGGGCGTCCGAACGGGAAGCCCGCGCGGAGGTCCGAAGGGCTGCGTGTGCAGCCGATGCGGGGGCGGCGGGGCCGAGGGGGCAGGCGCGGGGGCCCCCCGGGGATCGCGAGGCCGCCCGTGGCCGCCTGGCGTGCGCGCGGCGGCCCGCCACCTCCGGGCCGAAGGCTATTGGCTCAGGTCGGCTCTGTCCCCCTGCAGGGGGAGTTTGGGGTCGGCGAGAAGTGAAAGATAGTCGAAAAGTGAAAGAGAAGTTGAAACTTAAGTTAAAGATCGTGAATAAAGTTAAGATACCCAGAATCCCCCCCTACAGGGGGATTCTGGGCGAGAAGGTAAAGATGGTCGAAAAGTACCCCCAAATGGTCAAAAAGTACCCACCAAAAACACAAATCGTTCCCCGATTCTTTTTTTTGCAATCTTGGAGTACTCCTCCTGTAGAGGGACAGGCCCGACTTAACTGTTGGCCTATCTTCGCCCGCGGCGCGCTGGAGCCGCGCCGGGCGATGACCCTCAGGACGTGTGTTTCAGCAGGCTTCCGCAGCGTTGACGCGGCGGCGACCCCAGCGCGGGCGTTCAACGTTAGACGCCGCCAGTGGCCCAGAATCGGCCGTCATCGAGCGATCTGCGCTATCGGAGAGCCGCGCTCGTTCAAGGTTGAGCGATCCAGTCGGCTTCAGAATCCAACGCCCGCGATTTCGCGACGCGAACCAGCCGTGGCCTGCTGCGCGTTCACCCACCAGCCGTTGGAAGGGCTTAGAGGTGTTCTTGGATTCCCAGAGTCCAATCTACTCTGAGCGCCTTGATGCAGTCAACCCGCAGAAAAAGGATGAGCCAGTTTCCAAAGGTTACCCTTGCAGCCTTCCCCTTCGGTCCATCCTTGTCCATGTTCGCTGGCCGCGCCCCAGTCGCAAAGGTCGCCATGGCCCTCCAAGGCTTTTGCATCCTTATCGCCTGTTCCTAGCTGACTGTAGTGTTCGGTGCCTTCCTATTTCCCCTATCCCGTCGTCTTCAGGGGGCGGGCGGCGGCGGCGGCGGATATCCAATCTGGTTGCAACACCGTCGCACTTCAGATTGAGAAGGCCTTTCGGCCGGTGCCGCCGACCCTGAATACGACGACGTCGACGACGAGGATGATGATGAAGGGAGGAGGAGGAGAAAGAGGAGGAAAAAGAGGAGGAGGCGGAGCAGGAGCAGGAGGAGGGGGGGGAGAAGGGCAGCGGGAGGAGATAAGAGGAGGAGAAGGAGCACGAGGATGACGAGCGGGAGAAACCGCATGAGAAGGAGGAGGAGGAAGGACGCCGAGGAAAAGGAGGAGGTGAACAAAGAGGAGGAGGAGGAGGAGGAGGAGGAGGAGGAGGAGGAGGAGGAGGGTCACGAGGACGTGGAGGAGCATGCGGAGGGGGAGGCAGAGGTCGAAGGGGGTGGGAGGGGCTGAGCACTGGGGGGTAGTGCAGGGGGAGGTGGAGAAGGAGGAGGAGGAAGATGAGGGAGGGGGGTTGGGCTTGATGGTAGTGTGGAAGAGGAGCACGACGACGACGACGACGACGACGACGACGATGTGGACGTGGGTCAGAGCGCTCAGGAATGCTTCATTGCGGCCTCTGTGGAGTAGGTTAGAGTCTACAGGCCTCTTGGGACGCCTTTAGGGCCTGTGCGGAGGCTCCCGGGAGCCTTTGGGAGTCCAGATGCTTTTTGGGGGTCTTTAAGGGGCATTTCGGGGGCGTCTTGGGAGCCTTGGACGCCGAAGGCTCGTCGGGTATTCGGTCTGGGCAGTCTTGGAGGCATCTGGGACCGTCTTGAAGGCCTCTTGGGCGGTCCTGGGGCTCTCTGGGATCGTTGCGGGGGTCTACTGGAGACCTGTTGGGGTATCTTGTGGCGATATGGAACCCCTCTGGGGCAATGTGGCAAGTGGGGAAGCCGAGGAGGCGAGAACGCCAAGAGCATCAAACACCGAATTAAGACACATCAGCAATGTTTACCTCTTCAGGCTCGCATGAGAGCGCTCTGGAAGGTCTCCTGGAGCGTCTTGGAAACGTCTTGGGCCGTGTGGAGGCTGCTTTGGCGTCTTAGACCGAGTGTCTTCGGATTCGGGGTCCTCTTAAACCTAGTTGGGAGGCTGTTGGGGCGCTCTGGCCGCGTCTTGGGGTTTTCGTAGGCCCAGGCACCGCCCGGGGGGACTGCGTATCTGGGTGGCGACCCCCCCCGGGACCCATCTGGGACCCCCCCCTTGCGGAGAAGGGATCAAAGGGGAGGGGCTTCCCTCCGAGTCAATTGCGGCGTTGCTCAATTTCGTTTTGGCTGGCGCGCTGAAGGAGGAAGGCCTGGAGAAAAGAGACGGGGGACCGCGGATGCGACGATTGACGGAGACAAGGAGGAGACGCCGAAGACAGAGACGGCGACGAAGACGAGGAGGAAACCCCTCACGCACGCCGACGTCTTCAGGGGTCGGGCGGCGGGCGGAGACTGCTTGCAACGCCTTCCGACTTCAGAGTTCTACCCACCCCTTCCGACCGATGCGGGTCACGCTCGGCTCTGCCGATGGCATGCGGCCTGCGCCGGCCCTCACGAGCCACACCGCCAGCGTCGTGTGGATGGGCCGTGGTCGACGAAGCACGCGCTGGCGCTAACACACGTCTTGAGGATCATCGGCCACGCGCGCAGGGCGTGGGGGGAGGGGGAGGGGCTTCTCCGGATCACCCCTGCTTTCCAGCAGGCGCGGGCCTTGCCTGCAGATGCAAGGCCGGCGCCTTCGGAGGAGCAGCCTCCTCGTAAGAAGCCTTCCCACCTCCCCAGGCCCTGCCTCCATGTGCGCGCCGCCACCGCCGTCGGCCCATGTGGACGCGCGCCCATGCCCGCCACCTCCTCGGCGCGGGCCTCCCTGTGGCCGCCGCTCCCTGGCTCCTGCGCGCGGGAGTGCTCTGTGCCATCGCGTGGGGCTTCAGGCAGGCTTGCCGAGCTGATGCACGGGGCTGCGCCGCACCGCCTCCAGGGGCAACGTTTGAGGGGGGGGAGGCGCATTGGTGGGAGCGCCGACCTTCGACCGCCCACTCTCGTCGCCGTGGGTGGCCTGATGGCCCACCCCCGCGCGGCTTCCTTACCGAAAGCCCATGGCCGATCTGTCGGCGATGTCCTCCTCCTCCTCCTCCTCCTCCTCCTCCTCCTCCTCCTCCTCCTCCCCCTCCTCCTCCTCCTCCTCCTCCTCCTCCCCTGTCGTTACCCCTCACCCCTGGGGCCAGCGGCGCAGAGGGCACAGCCGCTCCGCCTGCTACTTCGGTGTCCCTCCGCTGTTTCCCCCGTCTTGGGCCCTGCGTCGCGGGGGCCTGTGCGGCTGCTCCTCGGGGGCCTGCGACTGCTCCTGGGGGCCTATTGCTGGCTGGGGGCACTGTGGGGGCCTCTCGGAGGGCTTCTTGGCCTTTGGAGGCCGTCTTGGGACGCCTCCGGGCTGTGTTTGAGGTCTCTGGGGCCGCCTTGGGGCCCTCTTTGGCGGTTTGAAGCTCTCTTGGCGGCCTTGAGGGTTGGATGCCTCGTAGGCCGCCGTGGACGCTGCGCGTGGTGGTGCTCCGGGAGCCCTCTCGGGCGCTCTTAGGGGGCCTCCTCAGGCCAGGGAGAGTTCATCTTTCGATGCCCACTTTGCGACGTATGATGGGCCTGTTTTCACCTCCACCACCACCATAAGTTGGAGGGGGGAAGGAGGAGAAGGACGAGGAGGAGGAGGACGAAGAGAAGGAGGAAGAGGAGAAGGAGGAGGAGGAGGAGGAGGAGGTGGAGGACGACCCCCTCCTTCTCCAACGTATGCTGGTGGTGGTTGAAAACCGGCCCATCAACCCATACTGAAATACTGCGTTTAGCCATCGAGCAGCCTTCGGTGATACGCCTGAGGCTCCCTGCGGGCCTGCCAGGCGGGGGGAGCCGCGGCGGCTCGCTCGGATCTGCCGCCGTGGTCGAGCCCCAAAAAAGCTCCGGCTCGAGCCGCAATGGCAACGGAGCCCAGCTCTCCGACGCTTTCGAATCCCCAGCGGGTGGCAGCAAATCGGATGCAGGAACACTCGTTTTGCGTTTTTGTCCAGCCATCCTGTGGTGTTGGGTCCTCGTTTGAAGAGGCAGCGCCCCGCGTCACCTTCTCCCGCTGCCCCCTCCCACCCCTCACACGGTTCGTGGCCCCATAGGGAGCTCCACCGGATGTCTCATTTGCAGGGTTCGCATGGAGTTCCACCTTCGTTCCAGCGCACCCCTCACTCGGTTCGTGGCCCCATAGGGAGCTCCATCGAAGGCCCCAGAGGCAGGGTCCGCATGCAGTTCCACCCTCATCTCGGCGCACCCCTCACACGGTTCTTGGCCCCACAGGGAGCTCCATCGAAGGCCCCAGCTGCAGGGTTCGCATGCAGTTCCACCCTCATCTCGGCGCACCCCCCATAGGGAGTTCCACCGAAGGCCCCACTGACACGGTTCGCATGCAGTTCCACCGTCATCTCGGTTCATGCTTCGCATCCATGGGGGCAGTTTCGTGGCCCCATGGGGGCATCCACCGAAGGCTCCAGAGGCAGGGTTCGCATGCAGTTCCACCTTCATTTTGGCGCACCCCTCACACGGTCCGTGGCCCCATAGGAGCCTCCACCGAATGCCTCAGTGGCAGGGTTCGCATGCAGTTCCACCCTCATCTCGGCGCACCCCTCACACGGTTCTTGGCCCCACAGGGAGCTCCATCGAAGGCCCCAGAGGCAGGGTTCGCATGCAGTTCCATCTTCATGTCGGCGCACCCCACACACGGTTCGTGGCCCCATGGGGACATCCACCGAAGGCCCCAGCGGCAGGGTTCGCATGCAGTTGCACACCTTCATTTCGGCGCACCTCTCACATGGTTCGTGGCCCCACAGGGAGCTCCACTGGATGTCTCATTGGCAGGGTTCGCATGCAGTTCAGTTCCACCCTCATCTCGGCGCACCCCTCACACGGTTCGTGGCCCCATAGGGGGCTCCACCGAAGGCCCCAATGGCAGGGTTCGCATGCAGTTCTACCGTCATCTCGGCGAACCCCATAGGGAGTTCCGCCGAAGGCTCCAGTGGGAGGGTTCGCATGGCACCACCGCACTCAATTCGGTACACCTCCTCACACGTCTCGTGGCCCCAGAGGATACTCCACCGAAGCCTCCAGTGGGAGGGTTCGCATGGCACCACCGCACCCAATTCGGCACGCCCCTCTCACAGGTCGTGGTCCCATGAGGAGCTCCACCGGTAGCGGAACCCACAGTGCGGTTTTGGCAATTGCATATGGGTGGGTCTTTCGTTAGGCTAATTGTTTTCCTCCCCAGCGTACCGCTCGTTGCCCGCCCCCCCCCGGGTAATAATGCTAGCGATCGTGCTGGGGGGGAGGCCTGGAGCCCCCTACATGCTAGGGGGCGGACTTTGCTCACAGGCATGGCGTGGTGCTGGAAGGCATGCTTTGATGCTTATAAGCGTGTTGTGGCGCTCGCAGGCTCCTCACCTGTTGCGGCGCCGAGCTCACAGGCATGGCGTGGTGCCAAAAGGCACGTTTTGGTACTCACATGCGCGTTGTGCGTGTTGTGGCGCTTGCAGGCGATCGCGGTGCGCATAGGTCAGGCGGACTCAATGCCGAGGTGCTTTGCTCGGAGGGCGGCGGTTCGGGGGACCGATGTCGAGCGGCTTTCGGCTGGGCGGGCGTTCAAGGTTGAACATGACGCAGGGGCCCGGTTCGGGCCCCAGTACCCGGAAACGAGCCCACGGCGCGAAGTCGATATCGAAGATGGGGTCGAGGACTTGCAGGGCCCTCCAGGAGCAGAGATCGTTCAATATTGAACGATCCATGAGGCTCGTGCTGTTCCTCCTGTTGCTGCTCCTCTTGTTCCTCCTGCTGCTCCTCCCCCCGCTCTGCATTCCCCTCCCTCAACGAAGGCCGCCAGGGTCGTTGCAAGAAGAGAGGAAGAGGACAGGGAGGAGGAGGTGCAGGAAGAGGGAGAGGAGGAGGTGGAGGAGGAGGAGGAGATGAATGACGAGTCCTGAAGGCTTCCGTGGTCTGTTGCGAGCCCCGCAAGGAGGCCTCGCAAGCTGCTAATGTGCTCGTTGGCACGTTTGACGTTCTGGTTTACCCAGGCGTTGTGGTGCACGGAGGAATTGTGGCGTGCGTAGGCGCTGCGGTACGAATGGTTGCTGTAGTGTGCACAGGCGCTATGGTGTACAAAAGCGCTCTGGTGCACGCAGGCAGCAAGGTGTACGCAGGCGCTGTTGCGCACACGCATGCTGCAGCTTACACAGACACTGCGGTGTACATAGGCGACGTGGTTCTGCGGTGCACGCAGCTGTTGTGGTGTACGGAGGCACAGCGGTGTATACAGGCGGCGGTGTGTTGCACGCAGGCATTGGGCATTGTCGTGTACGCAGGCACTGTGGTGCACACGGGCGATTGATGCGATGGTGGCGCGGACACAGTCTGGCGGGTGCACGCCGCGGCTGCCGTTACGGTTATCACCCCGCCCGAACCCTCCCCTCCCCCCGGCGACGACCGTTACCCCGGAGGGGAAAACACTGTCATTTCCCATGTCTGTTGGGCCCTCTTGAGGCCATCTGGGGCCGCCTGTGAGCAAGCGTGGGCCAATAGAAACCATCTGGAGCAGTCCAGCGCCCATGTCGGCCCGTCCAACGGCCGCCTGGGGGCTTTGCAAGGGGGCCGTCCTGGGAGTTCTGCGGGGTCCGCCGGGTCCAGGGCGCCCCCCTCCCCCTCCGAGCACCCAGTGGGCGCGCAGCATGCCGCAGGGGTCCTGGGACGCTCTAGGGCCTCGGGGACACTGTGGCCCCGGGGTGGTGGGGGAGGAGGGGGAGGAGGGGGAGGAGGAGGGGGGAGGAGGAAGAGGGTGATAGAGATCAGGCGATAGCAAACAAAGGGGGCGTGGATTAGCGACAGGTTCCGTTTCCATTGGAATTCGCAGATTTCCGCCGCCGAACGTGGCGGCACCGGCCGCATTTTGGGGCGGGCATTTCCCTCTATCCGTGGATTTGGCGACCGCGCGCCAAATCCATGGATCGCGCCCCCGAAAAGATGGAGGAGGAGGTGGAGGAGGAGGAGGAGGTCGGCCCAGGCTCTCGGGGGAGGGTCCTTGGGAGGGAAGAATACGGCCGGACCGAGGAATGCGATCGAGATCGGCTCGGGGAGGCTACCTCAGTGCCCGTCGTGTTTGTTGGACTTTCTTGCATCCTGGGGAAGAGAGGTTCTCAAGTTACTGAAGGGTGCTCTTCAGTCGTACGTCTGGCCGTACACTTGACGCCGAGGAACCCCACAGGGGTCGGTTAATTATCGGGACGAGTTTCAGGATACAGCGGATCGGGGTCAGGTCCTCGAGACCGTGCTGCAGCCCGAAGAACGAAAAATCAGAGACGAGGAGTACCATGACTTGACGTGGGATCAAATGCGCCTCAGACTGGGCTTCCGGCGCAAGGGTTTGGCCATGGTTCTGTGCGTTGTGCGATTGATTTTGTTGCACTGGTTGCAGGCCTTCTTTTACTGGCTGGCACTTTGGGCGTTCTACGACGTCATCGGCAAATGGCAGTTCGGGCTGGGCTTCTGCGTCGCCATCCGGGAAGGCATCTATCCAGTTGCGCTCCCGCGCGCATCCACCATGGGGACGAATGTAGCAATGGCATCGAGGGTATGGTTGTGTTCTTGTTCTGCTATTGTTTTCGGAGCCTCTTGATCAGGAGGGGGAAACACACACACACACACACTCAATCGTCGACTCCCGGGAAAATATGGGAAAATATGAGAAGTGGGGGGGAGGACGAAAACCCAGACAATATGGGAAAATATTGGGAATATTGTTATTTGTGTCTATCTATTTGTGTGTTCCAGGGCCCCTTCACTTGAGGCCTGCGGGGCTAACCAGAGGCCAGAGACACCCCCCCCAGAGGCTTAAGGAGTGGGTCCGATTTGCTGTTGGGCGCGCTTGTCTCGCGGCAGGCTGACAGCGAGCGGGGGCCTGAGCAGGAGACAACTTTGTTTATTCCCTGGCGATTTAATGGGGCGTGGCCCAGGGAGGGAGGGGGGGCATGGGTCGGGCCGGACGAAAGGGGGGGATTGGGAAAAGGGGGGATACGAAATTTGCTGCATGCAGCTGGTTTCGGCCTCACCGAGGGGCCCATTCCTCGATACCAAAGCCGCCTCCGGCGCCGGGAGGCGCGTGGAAAATCAGCTACGCGAGCTGGTTCTCAAACCCCCCTCTTTGCTATCCCCGCCTTTCGCCCGACCCGAATGGGGAGGCCTGGGGGCCAGGCAGTCACGTCACGATTTTTGCCGGCGCCGTTCCTGGAGATGCCGCAGGATGGCTCCTTCCCCGTAGGCGCCAGTGCGAATCGTGGTGTGAACGGGGGGTATGTAGCTCAGGAGGGGAACGACACACAGACACAATTAATTGTCGATTCCCCAGAAAATATGGGAAAATATGGGAAGTGGGGGGGGAAGACAAAACCCGAGAAATATGGCAACAAATGGGGAATCCTGTCATTTGAGCGTGTTTATTTGTCGGTCTGTGGGCCCCTTCAGTAGCGGGGGGGGGGAGGGCGGGGCTAGGCACGGGCGTCATCGCGAACGAGAAAAAGAGCTGGCTCCAGGAAGCCGACGGGCTCGATGCGTCGGGAGGCCTCAGTTCTCCTTTCGCAAGAATTAAGTCGAGCCTGTCCCTCTACAGGAGGAATACTCAAAAATGGTTCAAGAATAGGGGACGAATTTTTAAGTACTTGTTCACCGGCTTGGGTTGTTTTCCACATTTGTTTGTTTTCAATTGTTCGTACAAAATCCCCTGTAGGAGGACAGGCCCGACTTAGCGCAAGAGCGACGAAAACTGGTTTGAAATCGAGGCGCCAGACACCAGGCGCTGCACAGCGCGGCAGTGGATTTCGTGCTGACGGTCGTAGGCCTGGCAGTCTGCCCGGGGTATCTGCTGTTCAGTCCTGCACGGTCTGAATGGCCCCAGCTTATCACGTATGCAGTGGCCCCAGAGAAATGGCTCTGCATTGTATGTGTGTGGGATGGTTGTGGACAGGTGTCAAGCAGTGGCGAAGCGTCCTGGCGTGCCTATAGGCCTACCAATCGATGTTCTAATAATCGCTGTTGGTCTCCACGAGATATACTTAGAACTTTCTGGCTGAGACTGTTTTGTTTTATCACATCTGTTCCTGTTCTAAGAGCATTGCTCTTATTCTTAGAACATTTTGGAGTTTTAAAAACATGTCGTGGTAGGCCTATAGGGCCGGGACGGTCAGTCCCCGCTAAAAGGTGGTGTTTGTGACAAGTATTCTCTTGGATATGTGTGCTATTGGCGCTTTCATCATTGGCATGGTAAATGGCTCTATGTGGCCGGTCCTGGGCATCGGCTATTTTGTGACCGCCTTCGGTGGGCTCTTCGCAGTATTCATGGTCTTCCGCCAACTTGTTTATTATCGGTGTTGGCACTCCTCGGTTTTATTTCTCGCGCTGAGTGTTGGCACTATTGTTTTCATTACGAGTGTTGGCGCTAGTATGTTTGTCGAGGACGCCTACGGCGAATCCGCTGACCGCCGACCCCTGCCTTTTGGAAGCACAGGTGCGGCCAAACCTTGGGCTGAAGTCTTGCGAAGCTATTGGGCCATGTGTTCTCCTGGCCGATATGGAGAACCTTTTTAGGGGATTACTTGGGAGGGGTAGAGGACGATGAGACAGAGGAGAAGGAAGGGGACAAGGAAGATGAGGGGGCTTCTTGGGACCTCCTAGGGGCTTTCTCGGAGCCTCATGGGGGCCTGTGATTGCTTTTTGAGGCCCTACGGGGCCTCTTGGAGGGCCTCTTGGCCTTTTGAGGCCGTCTTGGGACTCTTGAGTGCCGTGTTGAAGGTCTCTTGGGCCCACGGGCCGTCGTGGGGCCATTTTGGGGTCTCTTGGGCAGTCTTAGGGCCCGCTTGGCCCGTTCTGGAGCCCACTTAGGGACGTCTGGGACGGTTTTGGGAACATACTAGAGGCTTTCCAGGCCATCTGAGGCTGTCGGAAGCCCGAAATGGGTGGAACACGAATACCATTGAATCACACATGTATATATCGTAATATGTATATATATATATACACATGTATGTATGTATATATATATATATATATATATATATGTATATCTGTATATATATATATATATATATATATATATGCGAAGGCCTTGCGGCCGGCGCCGGCGACCCTGAAGGGAGACGACGGCTGCGGCGGCGTCGACGATGACGACGACGCTGACGTGGGTCACGGTCGCCAAGGATGCTTCTTGGGCTCTCTGCGGAGGTTCTCGAAGACCTCAGTGGGGCGGGCAATTTTGGACCGATCTTGGGTGCCTCTTGGGCCGTTTCGGAGCGCCGGGAAGCCGAAGAGACGAGAATGCAAACATTAAAACCAAAAGAAGTAAATGAAATTTGCCTCGTCGAGCTCTCGTGGGAGTGCGCTTACAGGCCCCTTGGCTTGAAGGCCTTTTGGATTGTCAGGAGGCCTATCTTGAGCGTCTTGGACCGATCGTTCGGCGATTCGGGGCTCTCTTGGTTCGTTTTGGCCGTTTTCGGGGCTCCGGGACCGTCTGGGGGGGATGGTATTCTGACCCGGGACCCCCTCTCGGGACCGCCCCCTACTCCCCCCCGCGAGACCACCCCCCTGGACTTGAAACGAAGTTTCATGAGAGGCAGTATAGCGAACGCTATATCCGACGCTGTCTTGGCTCAAGACTGCGCAGTCTTATTGGTTAAGTGTACGACCCTGTACGCCTCTATCTGCGGATCATCGTATCGGACATCGGCCACGTCTACATGATCCGTTTCTCTCTTACCTCTCGTCTTGCTTGCCATCAAGGGATGAGTTGTGGAATGCCTCGATACGTCGCCGACATTATCCCAAGAGTAGGGCGTTCAGCTTGTCACCTCATGGTCAAACCCTGTACCCTTATTATTGTTACTCCGTAGCGGAGCTGGCTACATCTTCACGCGGTTGGTTCTTACATCAGGTGTCTAGGACAAATCAACTTACCACGGCACAGTGGAGTACCCGACTGCGCCGGCTCTCAGGTTCTACACCTCAATCTGCCCACAGCGTGCCTACCCACCGCGCACGACCCAAGCACCGATACCTATCCGGAAGCTGACGGCCACGTCAACCCAGACACCCAGTCGCAATCTTATGGACGCGACCATACCCAATTATACGTAACCGAACATCATCATCTACAACATGACCGCGCACCATCATGGTCGCGATATTTGCAACTATCTGGGTGCGTACCGATGCCTTGCCGTTGCATACGTGCGGGGAGGAGGGCCGGTGGAAACACGCACTCCTGTGTCCTTTCTTGGACCCCGCAGGTAACGCATCTGTTGCCGCGATTGCGTTCGAGAAGCACACGTATGGTTTAATGTCGCGATGGGAAGTATGATTCCACCCCAGCAGGCGACCGCTTTACAGCGCAGCCTGAAGGGATTGGCTCGGCCTCTAGCGATGAGGGTGCCGTCCACCATCAACATCTACGGTGTCACATTGCAGGGGAGCCGCACCGATGGCGTCACATACATCATGTACCTACAAAACACCGAATCTGAAAACCTGGAGGAAGAGGGAGAGTTCACTTCAGGGACAGCCCTCATCGACTTCAAAGCCGAGAGAGGCGAGCATATCGATTCAGTACTGGCCCGATACGAGATGGCCAGACCGGAAGCACACTCAGCAGGCTTCAGCACACCCAACTTCTAGGTCTGTACTCTGATCTTATTGTTTGCCTTGGGGGTGGGTACTTCCCGAGCAGCCCAAATACTGCGACCGCTGAATTTCAGATGCCCCGTACTCAACAACAGTGCGACCAATTCCAGGAGCGAATGCGCAGCCATGGACACTTGGCCGCGCGTTCTCCAGGGAACAGCGGGAGCATCTTCAGCGGACGCAACGCTGGCACTGACCACGCCGAATTAAGCGACACACCGGCAGCCATGCCGAACAGCATCTGGAATGGCGGCGGGCCCACTGAGTCCACGACGCTCTTGTGCCAAGACGCCCACGACTACGGCGAACAGGCGTCTGGCTCAAACATGGGCTGGCCGTCAGTTGCCCGCTGCGCGCACCTGGGGCAACTACCCGGGGGCTCGCCCAACCAACGGGGCGACGACGCATTCGATTGCGGCGCGGATGCCGACGCGGCCTCCTCTACCGGCGCCGAACATCTCGACGGGTCAGACCTGCCCGCCAGTGGCGACGCAGCTACACCATACTCTTACCAAGGTTATCATCGCGCCCGAAGGAGGTGGAGGCGACACATGGGAAAATACAAAAAAACAGTTAGAAGGTTCAGGCGAGCCGCGCGTCGCGTCTTCTCTCGCAGAGAGAAAAAAAAACGTCTCGGCGGAGATGGCAGACGCGCCCGCGGATTGCACGGCAAAGGCATGGCCGCGCCCCTGGCGCGATTGGCCGACTACGATTTGGGGGGCCGATTCCTAGGCAGGCGCCGCAGGCATGCAACTGGCATGGGCGCGAGGGCGCAGGCTTAATCAAATGGGTAAGGATGGGGCAAGGGCGACGCGCAACTCCGGCGGGAGCGACAAGCAGACAAGCACTTCCAAGCACAATGCTCCAAGGGGGGCGGGAATCTGGGGCGGATCCGCAGTTCTTGGCGCAGAGCAGTCCGAAGCGGGCATTGTGGTGTGCGTCGATTTCTCGGAATCGACCATCTTTTTCATTCTCAAAGCAGTTCTGCGTGGTTTTGTTTATTGCTAACTTTGCCGGCGCTGCCATGTTGGTGGAGCGCTATGCCGAGTGCCTCCGCGACGCGATCGAGGGGCTCTTCGACGCCCCCATCGAGGACTGGGTCGGCAAGCGCTGGCACGGACGCGCGCGCTGGAAGATTCCGACGACAACGATGGCGAATGCGATCGCGTGTCCGACGCGGAGGTCATGCCCGCCACCGACTCTGAAATAATGGAGCGGCTTGGACGCGAGCAGACGCAACTCCACCCGCCCCCGGCCCCGACGGCGTTCGGACTCACGAGGGAGGAGCGGGCGGCAGTGGGATGGGGACAGACCCGCGCCGATGCATTTATCATGCGGGGTAAATATGGGAAGATCTCAATCGGCTCGGGTGGCCCCCACTAGGGCGACAGAGGGGGCAGTCGCCGCGGCCGCGGCTCAGCGGCCCGCGGCGCAGCAGGCGCTCCAGGTAAAGCTGGCGAATATAGCCCGGACGCGGGCGGTCCAGGCCGCTGCCGCAGCCATTCTCGCGGCGCCAGCCCCTCCTTGAACAGGGGCCGAGCCAGTGCGCGGCGCGAGCTCCGGCGACGCAGGCTGGAAATGGGGCGCGCCTCCTTAGGCGAGGGGAACGCCTCCTTCTCTCGCGACGACCAGGGCCCGCGCGCGGAGATCGCCGAAGCCGCTGTGAGTTATTTTTTTCGGGCGGGGCTACGCAGTGGCACATGTTCGCCATTGGTCGTCTTTTCAGCATAGCGTCATCTGCGACGAAAGGGGCGTCGACGCGTCGGAACGTCGCGGCAGGGGCAGCGGCGAAAAGCGAGGGCGCAAGCGTGATGTTATGAAATGCTTGCAGGCGCGCCCGGCTCACAGTCAGCACCGCGGCAATTGCCCGATTCACCGCCCATCTCGCAGCCCTCATCTTGGCGAGGCGCCTTGGCTCCCCGATCGTTGCGATGGCGTAGGCGGAGGGGCGGCCGCATCCATCGAAGATCACGCAGCGCTCACTGACCGACGCTGAAGCGCATGGCGCATAGGAAGCTTGGGATGAGCTCGGTGACGATCTTATCCTCAAGGTCCACAACGCGCACTTGCGCCGCGGACATCCGGAGGGGCGCCCTGCTGACGGCAGCGACGACAGCGCTCCCAGTATTACCCGCCATCGCGGGCTGAACGCGACACGTCAGGTCCTCGGCAGTTCCGAGGTCGAGGCTTCTGCGCCCCCAGCAGCATCGACCCAGGCAGCGGACGAGAAGACGGGCGAAGGGGGGGGGGGGGGGGGGCAGAGCGCGCGACGCGCTGCGCCTGCTTCACCTGCCGAGCCACCCGGCGAATGCGCCCAAGAGGCTCAGGAAAATGCCCCCCACAGAAGTAGTTGCGCCCAGACCAAGAGGTGGGCCCGGAAGAATGCCCTGCGTTCTGGGGCGAGAAGAACAATGGCGAGAACAGGGGCAAGCACGGCCCTGCTGAACGCGAAGGCGGTGTTACAAAGAAAGCTGAACGCTTTGAAAGCGGCTCGACACTTATGCCTGATCAGCCGGCTCCAGAAAGGTCCGTCAAGTCACGGGCGGACACGGCGCCGGCTTTTCGGGGCAATTGGGCACCGACGCTTGCCCTCTGTAGGCCCAGGAGGTTCGAGATCGGCCACGGACGGGGGCGAGTCGCGACATGGCGCCCGTTTTGATGCCGCAGCAAAGGGGGGCCTCATGGCGACGCAAGACTTGCCTCCAAGACGTGAGTCCACGCGAGGAACAGAGCCAGGATGCTGGAGCTTGTTTTCTTATTGCTCGGACCCCTAACGCCCGTTACGGGGGGGGGCCCCCCCCCCCCCCCCCCTCGTAACGGTAACGAGCGTACGGGGACGGGGGCACGGACCCCCCCTCCGTCCAGGCAGGCATGCTGTGACGCTCACATGTGTGCTCAGGTTCGAGGTTCGAGGTTCGAGGTTCGAACTTCGGCGCAAACTCAAAATGGGTCCACGGGGCCCGATTGGGGCTCAGACGCATCAGTTTCCCGAGCCGCGTCCAGCCGCGGCGACGACGAAGGCCCTCGAGGGCCAGGACGCCTCGATCCTCGAGGTTCGAGGTTCGCATCCCTCGGCGCGAACCTTTCAACGGGTTCAGGCCTGGCCCCTCCACCTCTTTTGCCTTGCTTCTGCACTCCATCCTCCAGCGCTCGTGCCCTCCACCTCCTCTCACCTCCTGGGGGGAGGGGGGAGCGAGGCAGAGGGAGGAGGAGGATGAGGAGGACGAGGAGGACGAGGAGGGTTGGAACAGGATCGGAGGAGGAGGTGATGGGGGATCGGAGGAGGGGCATGAGGAGGAGGAGGGGGCAGAAGAGGAGGAGGAGGAGGAGGAGGATGGAGGATAGGAGGGGGATCGGAGGAGGAGGGGGATTATCTTCCGCGCAGCGTAAGGCGCGATTTGTGGGGCGCCCTGGGTGCGCAACCTATGGCGCAAGCTATGGCACGCCCTGGGGACGCATCCTATGGCGCAGCTTGCGGCTCAACCTGTGGCGCAGGTAATTGTACGCAAACACAACGTGTGGTGTAACGCATCGGGCAATCCATGGCGCAACCAGCCGGTGCACTCTCACGATATCATTATGACTACTACCGCTGTCCTCCCTCCATTCTCCCTGTGCTGGTGCAAGGGGCTGGACTGGGCGAGACCTGCACGCGGATGTGGCCGCATGTCCTTCCAGCGCTCGGCACTCCTACCTCGCGCGGCTGGTCACGCCAGCCCCCCGCATGTGTATCCAGCAAATGGGCCCCAAGCGTTGCTGAAGCTTTCGGCAATTGGCTGCGGACACGGCGGCGGCGGCGGCGACGGCGACGGCGGCATCGGCGGCGACGACGACGGCGGTGATGGCGGCGGCGGTCACCTTCACCGCCGCCGCCGCCGCTTGCCGCCGTCGGCGTCGTCGCCGTCGCCGCCGCCGTCGTCGTCGTCGTCGTGGTCGCCGTGGCTGCCGCCCGTGTCGCCGCCGCCGCCGCCGTCGTCCCCCCAGTCGCCGTCGCAACTGACGGCGACGACGACGACGCACCCGCGTGCACGCTCCAAACGTCGACCCATGTCTCAAGGGCTTTGTGCCTGTACAGGGAGCTCCTGCTTCCTGTATTCCCTAGGCTGCCGCCGCCCCGCGCGCCCCCACGGCGCGTGGTTTACACTCCGCACAAAAAAAAACGTACACAAATTTTGTGGCGCATGCATGCTATGTGGTGTACACAGGCGCCACGGTTCACACTCCCATGATGCACGAAGTCGCAATGGAGTGCACACGCGCTGTGGGCTCAACAGGTCCGAGCGCTTTTTGAACCAAAAAATTTAAGATCCACAAGCAGCTCACATAATGAAAGGGCCACGGTTGGGCCCCGAGCGATTTTCTGGATTTTCGCTCCGCCGGTACCTTACAGGTGTACACAAGCTTTGTGGTGTACGCTGGCATTCTGGTGCAAACACGGGGCGTTGAAACAGCAGCTGTGGTGCACGCGGGCGCTGTGGTGTGCGCCAACAGTGAGATGTACAAGGGCGCTGTGGTGCACCCGCCTGTCATGATGTGCTCAGTCGCCGTGGTGCACACACATACCATTTCTGCCGTAGTTGCGGTGTATAAAGGCATCGCGGTGTACAGAGCCTGTGTAGTGTGCACAGGCACGGTCGGCTTCGACGACGGCGACAGCGGCGACGACGACGAAGCCTACCGTGCCGACAGTTGTGCTGGTAATAAGTACCAGGGCCCGTGCGATGGCCCCGCCGCGCGTTACGGTCACCCCCAATTTGGGGCCGGACCCCCCCCCCGTAACGGGCGTTACCCCCCCCCAAAAAAAAAAAAAAACTCCTGGCGGACTGTCGCAGCCATAGCCGGTCGGCAAACAGCCACAGCCCAAAACGGAAGGCCTCCATGTGGGGCCATTTTGGCCCGAAGGGAAGAAAAAGGCAACGAAACTGGTCAGCGCCGCGCGCGCAAAGTTCCAGGGTGGACCACCTGCCGAGGCATCTGCCGGGTCGTCGGCCGCGGCCTCGTCGTCTGCAAAGCCGCCGCCGGCCGTGCTACTTGTGCCAAAGTCAAGGGCTATGCCCTCTAATCAGGACGGCGCTGACATCCCAGTTGGGGCGGGCGCGCCCATGGGCGCCCCTTGTCCAGCAGGGGCGGATACGCCCAACAAAAGAACACATCCTGACCCATCCGATATGCCGACGCAGCCCGCCGCCGAAACATCGCAAGACACGTTGCGTTGAAATTTTCGCAGTACGCAGTCCCTGAGTCTCGGGGGAAAAAAAGACAAACCTGACAACCTTAATGCGAAGCGCCAGTGACAATTACCACCCGTTGACGTAGTGGGCCCCGGAAACGGCAGGGCCGTTTTTTTCACCGTTTCCGATAATGTGTTTTTTGAAAATGGCAGCGGCAAAAAAACGGCAACCGGAAACGGCGACAAAAACGGCTCCTGGACTGGAGCTGGAGCGGGAAACGGTACAATAACGGCATCGGAACCGGTTAAAAACGGCGTCGGAACCAGCCAAAAAAACAGCAAAACGGAACCGGTAGAAAAACGGCCTTGTCGCTTCCAGGGCCCACGAAGCCCGTCACCACGGCAAGGTGCACTAATTGTTATATGTGCGTCGTGGCTTCGCACCTGCAGGCATCGGCCATATCGTCAGTATACTTATGATGAGCGATGCGCGGATTCGTTCTGGTCATGAGATCCTCACGATTGGATGGGTAGCCGTTACGGACGTTCTGGCCAACATCTGGGGCGACCATCACTACGACACAGTCGTCGCGCGGATGCGCGGCCAACCACGCGAATGCATCGCGTGGCTACTCCTGCACATCGTCAATATGTCGGGCTACTCGAGTGTTAGGAAGGCGCGCGTCCATCTGAAATGCACGCACGATAACGAGGACGCCCCAACACTGTAGATCAGAGCCACAAAGGGACATTCGTTTCCTAGCATTTGATGCTTGGAATCATTGCACCAACCGGTAACAGCTGTAGGCGGCGGAACTCTTGGCCTCACAGATAATGCCTCCCAGTTCTTTACTCGGCGACTGCAGAGGGTGCGGTTACGCCAGGGCGCGGTTTGCGATCGGTGCCGCGGGGGCTTGGAGGGCACGACGCTGTCCTCGTCGGGCCTCCTCGGGGCGCGGCGTGGATCTATCGAGGCACCCGCCCGCCCCCCATGGTGCCCGCCAGGGTGCCGATTGCAAACCACACCCTTTGCAAACCGCACCCTTTGGAGTCGCCGATTCACGCGCGGAATTATGTGGGAGTGCCTACCCAGCACCCATTATACTGGAGAGCCCCGTCGTGCAGAGCACAGATCCAGTAGGCAGGAACGGCAGGCAGTTTGTGCGCGGATGCCCGTACCTGGATCCGATCAGGCCTCAGTCCCGACACCAACATATTTATATATATATATATATATATCGCGTCTATTGCAAAAAGGAGCAAAGGTGCGGCATTCTGCCAGCGACACTGTCTTGGCGGACGTTTTCAACGGCATCATCCCGACCAAGTACTTCATGCAACCTGCGGTGAAACCCGAAGATTTTTTCACGATGTCTGGCACAATCTTCAGTTTTTTAAGACGAATACCGTGATTTCTGGGATTGGCCGATATCCATGGGTGATATCGAACCTCGGAACAGCTGGTTCAAGCCCGACACGCCATTCGGCGCTGGGGTGGCCACGCCCAGGAGGGCTCTCGACCTAGAAGAACATTCAGCTGAGCCCATGAAAACCGTTAGCTTAGTGATGGGCGCGGGGGCGCCCGCTGATGCAGACACGCCGCCAACGTGCGCCAGGCCACCTGCAGCCTTGCCAACCGATGCAGGCTCATCCTCATCGACGATGCCGCCATCCAGCGACGTCACTACTTTGCCAGATGTTTTCGGTGGGTTCCATCCGCGGGCAGATGCCCTGCGAAATGCACCAGCAGGGCCTCCCGCGAGTTTCGGGCCAGCAAGGCCATTGTCAATCGCTGGCTCTACTAGGTTCGAGCCCATGGCACTCGGTCAGCCAAGGTCCGAACCGAGCCTGGCGTCAGGGGCGGACACGCCCAATGGCCGACAAGCAGCATCGACGGGCAATGGGGACCTTGCGCAGCGCGTGGCCATGTTGCGCCAATGCCCAGACATGGCAGCCGCTGTCAGGGCAACAGCGCCCTTCGGCACTCCACGCCAAGGGCGAGCCCATCAGCTGACCACCTAGATATACTGCCAGTTATTCCGGCATTCGCCGCACAACCAACATACCTTCCAATCCCAGGGCCATCTCCACCACAGATGGACCGGCCGCTGTTTTCTCGAGCATTACGCAGAGAATGATGGAACACCAATGGTGGGCCAATTGGCCCAGAACCAAGTGGCGCGGGGCACGCGAGCAGGGGGGCGATTATGAGCAAAGGAGCACAAGGGCGGCGAAAGCCTGGAGCATCGTGGGAATGGGACGCGAATCGCGTGGACACAGTCCCGGGTCACAGCGGCCCACCTCCAAGCAACTGCCGCTCTGAGGACCTACCACGTGAACAGAGGCCATGATATTTGAAAGAGCGTGTTCTACCGCTGCTGGCGGAAAACCATGGGGGTCACTGCCGGTTCGAGACCCCCCCTCCGGAAAACCGGGCGGGGCCATTGCAGGTTCGAACCCCTCCCCCCCCCGTCCATCATGAAATGGGGGGGGGTCGCCACCGGTTCGAACCCCCTTCCCGTCGGAAAACCGGGGGGGGCGTCACTGCCGGTTCGAACGCCCCCCCCCCCCCCCTCGAAAACCGGATGGGGGTGCAGACAGTGGTCGGGACGGCGGTGGTGGGGACAGTGGTGAGGGGACAGCGGGACAGTGGTGGGGACAGTGAGACAATGGCGGGGGCCGTGGGGAAAGTGGGATGAGCGGGGCCGTGGTGGGGCAATGTTTGGGGGAATGGGGACATCGACGCACTTGTGGGGGCACTGGTGGGGACAGCGGGGGCGATGGTGGGAACGCTGGAAACAGTGGGACAGTGGTGGGAGCGGTGGCGATGGGGGCACCGGTGTGGGGGCAGTGGGAATGTGGTGGAAACAGTGGGACAATGGAGGGTACAGTGGTGGTGGGGACAGTGGTGGGGGCTGGGGGCGGTGGCGAGGACGGCGGCGGGGCAATGGGACAGAGGTGCAGCGGGGACAGTGGCGGGGACACCTGGGACAGTGTTGGTAACAATGGGACATCTCAGTGGAGCAGCGGAGGAGAAAGTGGGGACGGTGGGGACAGTCGGGCAGTGGTTGGGGCCGTGGAGAAAGTAGGGAGAGTGGAACCGTGGTGGGAGCAGCGGCGGGGACAGTGGGGATAATGCGACAGAAGTGGGGGCACTGGTGAGAACAGCAGGGGCGGTGGTGGAACCAGCGGGGACAGTGGTGGTGAGGACACTGGCGCTGGGAACAGCAGTGGGGGGATGTGGCGTGGACGGTGGCAGGGACCGGGAGCCGTTTGCTGGCGGTGAGGGGGGGGGGAGGGGTTCGAACCAGTAGTGACCCCCTCCGGTTTTCGAGGGGGCGGGGAGGGGGGGGCTCGAACCGGCAGTGACCCCCCCCGTTTTTCTGGAAGGGGGAGGGGGGTTTGAGCCGGCAGTGACTCCTCCCGGTTTTCGAGGGGGGTGGGGGGTTCGAACCGGTAGTGGCCCCTCCCGGTTTTCTGGAGGGGAGGGGGTCGAACTGGCACCTGAAGGCCCTGCGTAGCTAGTAACAGTTAGCGGAACTTCTAACTGTTATTAACGGAGTTATCACTGGTTAGGTTTGGCCCGTTTGAAGCTGTTTGTTATTCTTATGTTGTGGTTTTGCATCTCATGTAGTTGGAAATGTGGGCATCATGATTGGGCGCTTCGTCGATTTGGATCTGCTCAGGGGCCTTCAGATGTTTTTATCGTCCTGGGGCAAACGCGACGGTCCGCAGCGCATCATGCTAGCAACATCGCGATTTGTATTCTACTGGCCAAATGCACGTGATGTCGTTCTCTATGTTCGCGTAAATCACAGGAGCTTTCAGCGAGGTCAGAGGCGTCAGAACAGGGTCTGTATCATCTAGAAAGATGTCTGGAAAAACCTTCAGCGGCGTTCACATGCTTAGTTGCAAGCTGCTGGACAAGCACCTGCGACTCGCCATCGTCGCATTTCACGTGATACCACACTTGCATTGCTGCATGCATCCCGCCCGACCCCAGAAGTACGATATCACCGCGCTTGATGCGGCCGAAATCTTTCATGGCTTCGATGCTGGAGACGGCTGTCTGCGTCCCAGGGCACATGCGTTTCAACGCATTCAGCAGCTTCTGCGTTGCTTTCGCTGGGTCGACTAAGCCAGGTAAAACACGCATGGTCTTTAAATCGTGCGCGTGCTGCGCAGTGAGTTGGACCATGAGAGCCTTCTCTGGCCCCTTCTTGCACATGTGGTCTTTGGCGAAACGTTTTACGAATTTGTGCTTGCGTTCCTGGACAAAGCAACTGAGCGACCCATGTTTGTTTTCAAACATTTCTGGCAAATGGGTTGCCATATGGTGCTTATACACCCAATAGCTTTCACCGCATGCGTCCTGATGGCACCGAAGATGTTTCACTATCGCTGACTCTATCTGCGCGGTCGTGGCTGGAAGCCGCCGCGCCGTCGTGATGATTAAGTCAACGGCATCTTGCAATGCCAGCATACTTGCGATCTGGGGGGCCACTTGATCCGATGAAGGATGCTTGGCAATTACTTGCCGAATATACCTGCACCAAACAGGCAACGCAGAGATCTCTTCTGAGGCACCTGCTTGGAGCTCACCAGTCTCCCATACAGTTGCGGCTGAGTGGTGTTTACTCGGCCACGTCCACTTCGTGAAATACTCATGCAACTCCCTTGCATCACACAAACACTTGAACTGCGCATGCCCTAAAAGTGCTTTTACTTCTCTGTCGAATATACCAGACACAAAATAAATATGCATCCAGTCAAAGCAAATGAATGACGCAGGGGGATATCGCAAACCTGGGTCCAGCGCTATGTGTTCATGGTGGAAGTTCCATCCTTTGTGCTGTGTGATGGTCGTGTACTGCCCCTCTGAAAACTCCCCCCGCTGATATTTATCCCAATCGGGTCGAAGTCGTTCCAGGATCGCGATGATTGTCGCGTCGTCGTTGCTGCGTATCTCTGACGAATCCAAGCGCGCGTCTGTCACAAAGAAACCAGATACACCATATGTCAAGTAATCAAACTTTCTATTCAAGGCGTTGCGACATAACGCGCAGGGCTTGGAACCAGCGTGCCCTTTGTTCACGTGTAGTTCCCGCAATGCCTCTTCGTCCCCTATGACGCACGACAGCTTCGCGACGATCGTCGCGTGCGACGTTGCGTCGCCGTTCTCTGACACGTCTAATGTAACACCGCTCGTCTCCAAATTGAAACCACCAGCATTTTTTTTTTTTTTTTTTTTTTTAAAAAAAAAAAAAAAAAAAAAAAAACTTCTTTGAGGACCATATTGATGCACTGCCCGATGCCACCTGGGATGCTTTTTATTTTTGCGCACCGCGCAGTGCCAAGCGCGAACCACGCATCTTCGTTACCCAGGGACTCGTCGAACTCTGCGAACGACCAGTAAACAACATCACCCCCCCGATAATCTTTTCCCTTCGCCAGGGGGTCTCGCGGTGAAAGACCATCGGAATACAGAATGATGTGCCACGGCGACGCCAGGCTGCATGGGCGCTCCTGAAGCGAGCGGCGAAACATATCCCTGACTGGAGCGCTAGCCTTGCAGCAGAAATACAAAAATGGCCCAGGACATCACACACAGTTCCCGAAAGTTCTACCACTGACTAAAGGCGTGTCTATGCAACGCAAGACGTTCCCATATGCGTTCGACTCTTTGGCAATGATGTTTTCGTTTGCCCTGCGTTGTGGGCTCCGTGAAATATTGTCGGGCAACCCATGGTCTCGCACATGGTTTAGGACACCCGACAGAGCACGCTGTGACAGGTATGAGCCCCGGTGGAGCTCCACCAGCGCCTCATCCGCCTTGCGTTTCCCGGCGGCGGACGCGGCCATGGTTTCAGCCCAAATGGCTACAGACCCGATAACGATGCCAATGCGCATCATAGGATGCATGCGTCGCGTTATGGTAGGGGCACGCTGCATGCTGCATCTGAATGCAGCGAGGCGATAGATCACAACAGAAGTGCACGTTGCATACCGATGCGTATGGCATGATACGACGTCGCATCAGAAGGACCTGTAGGTGCAGATTGATGCATACGAAGTGCGACGGTAGCTCGCAACAGGAAGGAGTGTTGCATATTGGTGCATGCGACTTGCGATGAACAGATCGCAACAGACTTGTGTTTTATACATCATGTTGCAACTTCATACAAGCAAGAGAGAGTTCGTCGACGTGGCGCCGCCCACCGCCGCGCTGCAGCTGCGATGCGAGCTCCCAGCCCTGATGGTCCTCAACAACCCCCTGGTCCTCCTGCGCCCCTCCCCGCGTCGAGCACCTAACGCTTGGCGTCGATCCACGCCAGCGCCGCGCTCCAAGCATCAATGCGATTCATCGTCGCATTGCGGTCGAAGCGGACGCGGCGATCTGCCCTCCCCACAACGGCCCTGCACATCTTCTGTGAAGGCTTGTAGATCACGTAGCCGCACCTGTACGGCGCGTTGCGCTCGCACGCCGGCGGCTTGGGCAGCACGGCGGGCTTTGGCACGGCAGCTGCGGGTCGCCGCATGGCAGGGGGCCGCGCCTTCTTCATTGGCACAGCCCCCTCGGCGTCTTCGACGCCTGCCCCGCCCTCGGCGTCACCGACGCCTTCGCCAGCCGCGGAGGGGCGCTTCCTCGCCTTGGCGGTCTTGGCCTTCTTGGCGAGGAGCGCCCTGAGCTTCCCCTCCTCGTCGGTCAGGTCTGGCTCGGGCTCCTCGTCGCGCGGCTCCTCGCGCGGCTCCTCGCGCGGCGGGAGCTTCGGCTCCTGCTGCGGCTCCTCGCGCGGCGGGAGCTTTGGCATCGGGGGCTCCAGCTCCACGCGCGGCTGCGCGGGCGGCCCGGGCGGCCTGAGCGCCGCGGCCGCCGAGTTGGCGAAGAGCGCCGCGCACAGCGGTGCACCAAACAGGGCCTGCATGATTTGCAACTGCCCGCCAGCCGTAGGGTCTGGGGCTGTCATTGGGGGCGCTGCAGCTGCAGGCGAGGTCTTCGCCGCGTGGCGCCTGCTCGACTTCCTCACGTAGTCTGGCGCGTCCGTCTGGATATCCTCCAAGGCGGGCCCCTCGTCCTTGTAAGCTGATTTCCACCGCGGCTCCGCCGACATGTCCTCGATGCGGTCGAAGTTCCACACCGTGGCGTACCCAAGCGTGGACCAACCCTTGCACGTGATGGCCTTGGAGATGGCACCCTTCACCTCTCCGAGGAGCCTGAGCCAATCGCCCCCATGCCCCTTGCCGCTGCCCCACGCCACGAGCGCGGCCATCTTGCCCTTGGAGCTCTCGGAGAGCGCGTGGGCGCCGATCAGCTTGCACCGAGCGGCGACCAGGCGTATGAACGCCTTCTCACTCAGGTCGCCGCTCTTCAGCGATTTGATCTCGCTCGCCGTGAAGACCCTCGATGCAATGCTAATATCATGTCATTGCTTGGGCCCGCCTGGCATTGACAACATGCCTGTCTTGGTCCCGCCGTTCTGGCACAAGCGTGCGATGTTCTCTTGAGTCCAAGTGTTCAGCGAGTGCTCCCTGATTGTTTTCACCAAGGCTGTCGCCTCGTCAGTACTGATCTGTGGCAGGCTGTTGATCTTCATGGGGAGGCTGTCGTACTGGTGGTGGGCCACGGCTGATGGGCACAGGCCGCATGCGATTTGTGTCGATACCCACTCTGACATGTGCTGCAGTTCCGCGCGGAGGTTCGGAACCGTCGTCATATGACGACAGTTCCGAACCTTCGCGCCCCGCGCCTTGCGATAGGTCGCGCCTCGCGAAAGATCGCGCTTCGCGATAGATCGCGGTCGATCGCGATCGAGCCCAAATGGCTATGCGACGCGGGCCTGTGTGATCTATATTCGAAACGAGAACCCGACACCAACTGATGCCGACTTGCAATGCCCCACGCATCGAATATTGGTTTCGGATGGCAGTGCGAGTCCACCACTGGCAACGGGTTGCATACATCTTGGCATACATAGAACCGACGCGTATATGGCGATGTAAGTGTTACCGCGTCGCGCATCCCCGCCAGCCCATCCCACTCGAACGAAGAGCGCAGACCACCTGCAGTTGTTATCATCATATGTCTCATCATCGTTCTCGTTAAGTGCGCGCGCGCTGATGCCGAGGGGACGGTCCAAGACATCCTTCACAGAACTGGCGTTCTGGACTTAACCTCACCAGTCGGGAGCATCCCAAAGTCGCGATCCTCCTCATCCTCCTCCTCTTCCGCCTCATCCTCCTCATCTTCCCCTCCTCCTCCTCCTCCCCGGTGCGGCCTTGGGGCTCTATATGTGGTTCCTCTTGGGGGTTTTGGTGCTGCGTCATCCTACAGATATCGCGAGGCGTCGGATGATCCTATGACGCGAAAAGGCGGAAACGCATAGCACCAATGCCATTCAGAGTGCGAAGCAGTTGCGAGGGAGCGAGGGGGGGGGGGGGGCACGGCTTAGTAGCGCAGTAGGATGAGCAAGAGCATCAGCACCAGCAGCAACAGGAGGACAACGACGAGGAGGGACGAAGACGGAATGAGGTGATGGGGAGGATGAGGATGAGGACGAGGATGAGGATGAGGATGAGGAGGGAGGGAGGAGGAGGAGGATGCGGAGGAGGAGGGAGGAGGAGGAGGGGGGGAATATGAGGAGGAGGACGAGGCACCTGCGCTATCATGCCGACATCCTCATCCAGGCTCATCTTGCATTGATGCATGCAGGTTTTTTCTCTGACCCCTCCACCCGTCGCCCGTCGCCCCCGCGCCCCTAGCGGACATCGCGCTCGGCGCGCGCCAGCTCAGTCTCGGCCCGAACGTGGGCCGCGCTCGCATCATCCTTGTCGAGCAGCGCGTTCATCCACGCGTCCTTGCTCTTCAAAACCGCATTGACCTCTTCTCTGCCTATCGGGGGGGGGGGGGGAGGGGGGCGATCGCGCGGAGGCGGGTGGGACTGGCGACACCGATGGGGCCATTGACTAAGGGGGTGGGCTCGAGAGCCCATCCCCTCCCCCCTGGCCTCGAGGGGCCCTTGTGTTGTTGTTAGTTAACAACCGCCTGCCTTCTTCTCAGCCTGCGTCTTCGCTGCTTTGGCATGCTTCAATGCCGCCTTGGCAGTCTTCACTGACCGCTGGCGTTCCTGCTTTTCATCCTGCAGCTCAAAGCGCACCTGCGCTTCCATCGCGATCGTCTTCGCTGATTTTCCCATGGACACGTGAACCACAAATGGGGGCGCGTAAGCCACGCGTGAACTGGTTCGCAAAGGTGGGCGAATGAACCACAAATGCTGCTGACGGTTTGCCAAACGTTCAGCCCCGCCATCGTTGGCGACATGTAGTAAGCTGGGGGGGGGGGGCGCGAGAGGTGTGAACAGGAGAGGGGTCGAGATGAGGAGGCGGCTGGGGGTGGACATGCAACGGGAGTGCCCGATCACGGCGTCGATGTAGTGTGGGGGGGGGTATGAGTAGGGCAGTGATGTGTGATCACATGGTTGGCACTCATGCCATGCGACCGCGTCGCAGACTACATGCGTTTTCACGCAGCCGAGTTGGTTGAGGGCTGAGAGAACGCAGCTTGTAAGCTGCGGCGCGCGCGCGTGTGTGCGCGACTATGCCTGCCATGTCAGCCGACTTGAAGGCGCTGCGTGCCAAGCACCGCAAGGAGGACACGGAGCACTTCAATGAAAGGTTGGATACCCTGATCAGGCACAAGCAGCATTGCCAGAAGATGTCCAAAAAGGCGGACCGCAAGGCAGCCAGTATCTCATGCATGACATGTTGCAAGTGGTTGCAATCCATTCACGTCGAAATATATTTGCTGATTAGAGCATAAACGTTTGGGCATCACCCGATGCAGTTGTATGCATGTTCGGTTGTGTTGAAACGCATTGCAATCGGCTGCGAGTAGTTCGCGTCGAAGGGCGCACTTGCGACACTATGGGGGGGGGGGGGGGGCGTTGAGGCAGCGCCCAATGCAGTCGTATGCATGCGCGTTCGGTTGCGTTGACACGCAGGTATGTACTATCATGATGTCAGGGTGTGAAATTGGTTGTGTAATGGCTTGGCGTTGCGACTGTGGTCGCATGGTCTCAAGCGGTTGGGCGAACGGTCGCACTTAGCAACGGCGTGTCAACGCCACGTCTGAACCCCCGTCCATGCCCACTCGAAAGGCAGACGCTGCATACAAGAAGATGGAGAAGCTCGTGAAGAAGGCGGAGCAGGCCGCGGATTCGTTCACGATGCTCTTGGACGACGCCAAGAGGTGTAAGGGTGCGGTTGATCGGGCGAATAATCGCCTTGTGGAGGCAGGTGCTGCCGATCGTGCGCGGGGGCGCAAAGCCTTGGGTATCGGTGAATGCGCCGCCTGAGTGTGGGTGTCGGGGCGTACTTAGATGGGGGCTCGTTGGGGTTGTGCGTGCAAACGCATGTATGCGAGCCTTCAGGTTCTCGTTGCAGCTTTTCGCGCGATAAAGCACCCTGCGGAGAGACCGAGGATACGAATACGAATGAGGAGACGCCCCCGCCGTCGTCTCCGCCGCCGTCGAACTCGTCGCAGCCAACTCGTCGCCACCAACTCTTCGCCGTCGCCGTCGCTATCGCAGCCGCCATGGCAATTACTCCTCCTCATCTTCTCCTCCTCCTCCTCCTCCTCCTCCTCCTCCTCCCCATCGTCCCCCTCTTCCTCCGCGTGCTCCTTGTCCTGCTCCTCCTCATGCTCCTCCTCCTACTCCTCCTCATCCTCGTTGTCGTTCAATCGTGGTCGTCACGGTGGCCGCCGCCCTCTCCTGCACCGCGCGCGCAGATGACGACGCAGGCGACGGCTTCGACGGCGACGACGGCGACGGCGGGAACGAGGAGGAGACATGATGAGAATGAAGAGGGTGAGAATGAGACGGAGTAAGAATGAGGAGAATGAGGATGATGAGGAGGAGAATGAGGATGAGGAAGAGGAGGCAGAGGAGGAGGAGGAGGCGGGGGAAGATGAGGAGGGTGATGAGGCGGAGGAGAAGGAGGAGGAGGAGGGAGGCGGCGGCGGAGGAGGAGGAGGAGAGGAGGATAAAGGTAGGAGGGGGAGGATGAGGATGAGGGGGAGGATGGGCCTTCCCCTCCTCCTCCTCCTCCTCACCCCCCACCTCCTCCTCAGAATCCTCCCCCCTCTCCTTCTCCTTGTCCTCCTTCTCCCGCGCGTCCTCCTCTCATCCCACTTCCCCTTATTCTCGCTCACGCCACGCTCATGCATCACTTATCAACATGATCCAGCGCAGCCGCGGGCAGCGCAGCCAAGCAGACAAGCCAATTCTAGGCGCAACGTCGACCACGAGCGAGATGGAGACCCTCGAAGTTTACTCTAAACATGAGCTCAAACCCTTGGTGTCGTATGTCAGAATCTCACATGCGACAAATCTGTCGTATGTCAGAATCTTACATACGACAAATCTGTCGTATGTTAGAATCTTACATACGACAACGTTGTCGTATGTAAGAATCGTACATACGACATCTCGCTCTTATAGATATCATAAGGATTATATTAACACATCCGTCGTATGTTAGAATCTTACATACGACAACGGTGTCGTATGTCAGAATCTTACATACGACAACTTTGTCGTATGTTAGAATCTTACATACGACAACTGCGTCGTATGCTAGAATCTTACATACGACAACCCCCACCATAATAGATCATGCCCGACGGAGGAGATGCAGCGCGCGGTCTAGAATGGACTCGACGCCTGCTGCCGCGCTGGTGGCGGCACGGGCGCTCGAGGCGCAATGGCGACAGCGGCGGCTTCGGCGCCGCTTTGGTAGTGGTGTCTGGCGCTGCGGATCAGCGGCGAACTGCCGCCTCCGCCCAGATGTCGGGAGGAGGAACACATTACATATCCAGTTCTTGGCCCTCATCCTTCCCCCTCGTCCTTGGTAAGAACCGTTGAAGGAGGAGGGATGAGGGGGCCCGATAGAACTAGATCTGTATTGTTTTCCTCCACCCAGATGCGCCAGTGCGCCCGCTTGCTCCACCCGATGTAGTCGGCCTTGCCGCGGTCCGACATCATGTCCTGCAGCCCGTCCAGCTGCTCCTTGGTGGCAAGGGCCTTCGCCAGCCTGATGTGGCGCCCGCCGCGGGACTTCTCCTCGCGCCAGCCCTTGCCGCCGTCGTGGCCCTTATCGCCCTCTCCGCCGTCGTAGCCCTTGCCACTGTCGATGCCCTTGCCACTGTCGTAGCCTGTATCGCCACGGTCGTAGCTTGGATCACCGTCGTAGCCCGTGTCACCGTCGTAGCCCTTGCCGACGTCGTAGCCCTTGCGATCGTAGCCCTTGTCGCCCTTGCGGTCGTAGCCACGGCTGTCGTAGCCGCTGTTGTCGTAGTTGTCGTAGCCACGGTTGTCGTAGCCACTGTTGTCGTAGCCGCTGTTGTCGCACCCGCGGTTGTCGTGGCCACGGCTTTTGTAACCACGGTTGTCGTAGCCACGCTGGTAGTTGCCACTCTTGTCGTAGCCCGAGCTGTCGTAGTCTCTGTTGTCGTAGCCCTTGCTCGAGCCCTTGTCGTAGTCGCCCCAGCGCTTGCGGTCGCACCACCTGTTGTCGTAGTCATCGCCGTCGCGGTCGTACCACGAGCTGTGGCGGTCATACCACTTGGAGCTGCACGGGTCGTAGCGGCGGTCGTAGCCCTTGTCGCCCTTGCCACCGTCGTAGCCCACGTCGCCCCTGTCACCGTGGTAGCCTTTGTCGCGGCCCTTGTCGATGTCGTAGCCTTCGCCGCTGCCCTTGCCATCGTCGTGGCCCTTGTCGAAGCCCTTGCTCGAGCTGCCCTTGCCACCGCCGTAGCCCTGGCCACCGTCGGTGATGCCCTTGCCACCGTCGTAGCTGGCGTAGTCGTAGCCCGTGTCGTCGCCATCGCCGTCGCCCATGAACTCTTGCAGGCCCTGGAACGAGTTCAACTCGGGATCCAGCGCGGGCGCCACGCCCATGCCATCGAGCAAGTTGTCGGCCACGCGCGAGCGACCGTACTTCGCCAAGACCTTCGCCGTCGGCGGCGTGGTTGGCGGCCGAGGGGCCACCTTGCTGGTGGGCTGCAAGACCGCGGCCGCCGCGCGCCGCCGCTGGTTGATATCCTCCGCCGCCTCCAGGAGCAGCGTCACCGCGGTCTCGTCCGCTATGGTGCTGCTGGTTGCACTGGTGGTGCTGCTGCGGGTGGTGCTGCTGGTTGCACTGGTGGCGCTGCTGCAGCTGGTGCTGCTGCGCGTGGAGCTGCTGGATGCACTGGCGGTGCTGCTGCAGCTGGTGCTGCTGCGCGCGGAGCGCTGGTAGCTGCTGCGCGTGGAGCGCTGCAGCTGGTCGCGCACTGTCGCGACCCAAGCAACGCTCGGGCCTAAACGGCGGTGGCAACGGAGGAGGATGAGGTCGGGGAGGGATATTCACATCATAGCGTAGCATTGCATGGCATACCATAACCAACATCATGGTTCGCGGTACTGAGTTCATTGTGAGGTCGTGTGATGCTGAGTTAATTGTGAGGCTGTCTCGAGCGAACGCAGACGACGATGCAACGCATCTCATTTTCAAGTTCACATCCCCAAGTAGACTCTGAAACAACGCATGCATTGCTGCATGCACCCATGAGTGCACAGCGCGAAACGATTCGCGACGCAGCCACGCCCCCTCACCCGAATCGCCCCCTCACCTGAATCGCCCCCCCCCCCTCCCCCCATTTGCGCGCGCTGCTGTTTCTGGACCGAGGCCCCCTGGAGGGCCCCTTTCTCCTCCCAGGGGGGCGTGGCCGCGCGCGGGTGGCCGCGCGCGCCGCCCGCGCCGCCATGGCGGAGGCGCTGCGCCGCCTGCAGGAGGACTGCTGGGGTGAGAGCCACAGGAGAAGGATGAGGGGGATGAGGAGGACGAGGAGGAAGACGAGGATGATGAGGAGGAGGAGGAGGAGGAGGAGGAGGTAGGAGGAGGAGGAGGAGGAGGGGAGGAGGAGGAGGGAGGTCGGCGGATTTTCGCCCTCCATACAGGAGCTCGAGCGGGAGCGGCGGCTGACAGATAGGCTTCTCGACATCGCCGAGCTCTTCCTTGGATGGCAAGTGGCTACGACAACAGGGGCTACGACGGCGATGGCAAGGGCTACGACAAAGGCTACGACAAGGGCTACGACAAAGGCTACGACAAGGGCTACGACGGGCTACGATGGCAAGGGCTACGACGACGGTGGCAAGGGCTACGACGATGGCAAGGGCAAGGGCTACGACGGTGGCAAGGGCAAGGGCTACGACGGTGGCACGGGCCGCGAGAAGGACGGCAGCGGCAAGGGCCGCGACAAGGACGGCGACAGCGGCAAGGGCCACATCAGGCTGGCGAAGGAGCAGCGTGACGGGCTGCAGGACATGATGTCGGACAGCGGCAAGGCCGACGACAAGGGCGACGGCGGCGCGGGCAGCGCCGAGGGCAGCTCGAGCAAGAACTTCGACAAGGGCTACGACGGCGGCAAGGGCAGCGACAAAGGCTACGACCCGGGCGGCAGCTCGAGCAAGGGCTACGACACGGGCTACGTCAATGGCTACGACAAGGGCTACGAAAAGGGCTACGACGATGGCCAGGGTGCTGATGGCATCGATCGCGGCGGTACAAGCTACGACGGTGGCGCGGGCATCGACGACGAGGCCATGGGCTACTACGACGGTGGCAAGGGCTACGATGGTCGCAAGGGCAGCACCGACGGTGACAAGGTCTACGACGGTGGCAAGGGCTACGACGATGGCGAGGGCTACAACGGTGGCAAGAGCATTAACGACGGTGGTAAGGGCAAGGCGACGGCCCTCGACAGCGGTGAGGGCTACGACGGTGGCAAGGGCTCCGACGAGGGCAAGGGCGACATGAACGGTCATGGCCTGCTCAACGACACGGACCACGACGGGTGCATGAGCATGAGCAGGGACGCCGATGTGCCGAACAGCGGCATGCGCGACGATGGCCCTCCGTATCTTGAACTGAGTTCTGTTACTGAGTCCCCGCCGCCAGCGGGGCCAGATTCGGACTGAGCACGCGAGGCAAAAATAGAATAGAGATTGGAGGGGGAGGGAAGGGGAGGCGGGAAGGCGAAGAGGGAGTGGAGCTACTGGAAGCTAAGCGTCGTCTGGCGCATCTCCCGTCGGCGAGTGAAAACAGAGGGCGGCCCATCACCTGGTGGCGAACCATCGCCTGGCGAACCATCACCTGGCGGCGGACCATCGCCTGGCGAACCATCGCCTGGTGGCGAGCCATCGCCTGGTGGCGAGCCATCGCCTGGTGGCGAGCCATCGCCTGCTGCGACTGGCGAGTCATAGTACTCCTCCGACCCGTCTGACATGTCCTTGCGAGCTTCAGCCTCATCATGTGCCTCTTTATCTAAGCGATCACGAAGGGATTGGGCTGCGTTGTTGATGTACGTGGGAGTCCAATCGTCCACTCGCCCCTGCTTACGCTTGCCGTCGACCACCATGAACACCGTCCTGCGACGTTTGTCGCATTTCACACATTCCACCCCTGCTGGTGCTGACCGCAAGCGATGGGTTGCCTCTTGACTGCATGAAACCGCTGCTGCGATAGATGCAACCCCCGTTGGCGTACATTCGACCCACACCTTCTTAGTAGCATTCAGCTCAAACAGAAGCTTCAAGGTGACTGCATCGTGATGCAAATGCTCATCGCCATGACCGCACTGGACTGCGGGCATATATATCGAGACAGTTTCTGGTAGACCACCATCCCTTTAGGGCACATGTCTAGAATGCGTTCTCTTCTACGCCCTTCATCCCCTTGGGGGAGTGGTTTGCCTGGACGGTGGTTCCAAGAGGGGCTCATATATACTTCAAGGTGTCCACGGATATTTCCCAATATATCACGCGATGCCTCAACATGCAGGCATGGACATCAGGCGACCCAAGATTGCCCAAGCTTGTCCAAGATATCACGCGATCCAAGATTGCCCAATAAGTCTCAATGTCAAGAGATCGATCCAAGAGTGGTCCAAGAGCGGCCTATTCACGCAAGCGAATTAAGGCATCTCCTATTCCTCCTCCTCATCCTTTTTTTGTCATCCTCATGCTCCTCCTCCTCTCCCTTTCCCTCCTCCCATTTCTCCTCCCCCATCCTCCTCTGTTTCAGCCCCCCCTCCTCGCCCCCCTCCCCCGCCACTCCGCCTCGTCATCCAATGTATCATCCTCCTCCTCTCCTTCCTCCTCCCCTGGTGGGAATGCGCGAAGCGTCCACGATTGCGGCATATCCAGAGAACTCCTATTGTTCATGACGCTGGCCCTGTCGCAATCTTGCTGAAGCAAAGGGTCGGCCTGCTTCAAGTGGTCCCAAATGGCCTCGTTGCAAGCGGCGTTGCGCATCTTCAAGATCTGATCGAAAAGACGAATTTGTCGCCAGAGGCGGTTGGCTCTTGGTGGGGTTGGGCACAGACATAAATTTTTGCAGCTGCCCATCCGCTCTCGAGAGCTCCACGAAGAGCCCCCCCTGCCGTATGCATCATCGCCCTCGGGACCCATGGCTCGCGATCCTTAAGGCCGCCCCCCTCGATGACCGTGCGGAGCTGCGCGCCCGCTGCCATCTGCAGCTGCAGTGCGTGCGCAGCTGCAGCGTGCACTCGCTTGGACACAGCCAAACGCCTGCGGGCCGATGCAATGGACAATTGCAGACGCTGACGCAATGATGCAACGATTGCAGAGGAACGATACCGACGATGCTTTCAGACATTTCATAAACACCCCCCCGCCACACATGTTATGTGTAACCGATGCTGCCAACACGCAAGCCTCATCGCTTCCTGGCATTCTTAGCCGCGGGCGCAGCAGGCACATCGTCTACCTTGCGCTTGGGCATGAGCGATGCCAGCTGGGCGCTAAGGACATCGCCCTTGTTGATGGCGCACTTGTTCGTCAAAATTGGTACAGGCACTGATGGGACAGCTGTAGACTTGATGGTCTTGGGCTTCATGATGGGGGTGCCGTGCTCACCTGAACCCTGCACGAGGCAGAAGGGGGTGACGAGCGAAGACGGTGCCTGCTTCAGCCCTCCAAACGCCAGTCAGTGTTCGTCTCAGCCTTAGGAATCTTGATGCCACCACTGGGGGGCAACACGATATTGAACGTCAATCCCTTGGGGTCCTTGTATGTCTTCATGAACACATGCCCACACTGAACTGTATCAGTTTGCTTCTTCAAGTAGATTGCCGAAGAGAGTGGGACAAGCACCAGCTCCTCAGCCTCAAACGAACGCGTTACGGTGAGAGCACGAAGCTTAACAGGCGTAATCACGCCACTCACGTACTTGAGACAGTTGCCGTTCTGGCTGTATACATCATCCAAGGCCAGCCTGATTTCGGCCACCTCGATACCCCACTGGTAATCGACCGATTTGAGGGGGCCATGGTCAGCGAACTTGTCGATCGTTTCCTCTATGGGGGAGCAGCGGCGACAAAAAAAGATGAGACATGAAGACGCAGAGCCAAATGAGATGAGGGAACGACGAACGAGAATTCAAAGGTGTGGGGGTGTATATGCATTCCACATGCATTGCGACGAGGTCGCAAGACTGTTCTTCATAATCGTGGACACGACGAACTTGCCACGCAAGAAGTCGTCGATGGGGTGGCATGTCGCACTGCCCGTGGCCTGAAGCTTCAACTTCACGCCAGTCGCAGCGTCGATGGAGATCAGCTCGTACATGTTCTCACCCAAGGTGTCGCTCGCCAAGGCGACTTTGGCGCCAACCTCAAACCCCTTGTCACTGAGCTTGTCCACTTGGTTCAACCACTTGCCCGAAGCGGTGTACTCTTTCACATCTGAGCTGCGCGCCTGCCCTGTCACGGCTTTGGATGCGCTCTCGCGACCGATCTGCTTCCATGGGCTAGCAACTGCTTTGCCAACGTGCGTTGCCAACGCAGTGGCGAAGCTGACCCCGATGTCACTCAGCGGTTTGCAAGTGCCTAAGCGCTCATCGGGCTTGTTGAACACGAAATGAACTACGCGAGCGTCAGTCAATCCCACGATGGCGCCGTAGGCGACCGTGTCTGCCGTGATGCCCTCACCGCATGCGATCTGTCGCACTTTCTGAAGAAATTCATCAGCCACCATTACAATCGTAGGCTTCTTATCGCTCGACAAGGCGGTCACGTCGCCTGGCTTCAAAAGCATCTGGTGGCCATCCCTCGCGAACTTACCCGTCGCACATGTCATCGCCTTCATGCATGCGAGCTTGAATGTCGCAGCGGCCCCCTCATGCTTGATCTGCACCTCGGCGAGAGACTTCGCCATTGAACCCGCGACCACGCACTGGGAGGTCAGCTGCCGCGAGAAATCGCGAAGCTCGCTCAGAAAGATCGGGTTGCCGAGGCCGCCAGACAACTCCTTCACATATTTGACTGAGCCACCGATCTCCCCAGGAAAGGGAGAGCCTGCGCGAGTCGCCTCGCGGATCACACTATCCCAATCGATCATGGTGCCACCCGTGTGGTGTCGTTTGGCAATTGCTGCGATCTTGCACATGAGACTCATGCGAGATCCGCATCTGGCAATTTGTTGGCCTGCATTGCCAGCCTCCTGAGCAAGATTACTAATCCACTGGAACTCCTTCACGAACTCGCACCGAAAGACCTTCCACTCAATTCCTTCGTCACACGCCTTAGCGTAGTCTGGTTGAGCCTCCCGTAACCTCGTCAGTGACAATTTCCCTCGGTGCGAGATTCTGTCGAAACGCTCTGGCATGACCGTGGGTGCTGGAACCCCTGCGATGATGCAACGCAAACCCATGGATGTGTGGCCGCACGTATAGGATGCGAACTTTGCATCGCAATCATACTGCGGCAGCTGGCCCGCTGAGTCCTCCATTATTTTGAAATTGAAGTTCTTGATTGTATGGTACTCAGGCGCGCCCACTGGTGGAAGTTCCATGCAAGCTGGATTCTGGAGGGCTGAGTTCTTGAATCCATGTTTGAAGATCTTGGGAATCAAGTCCATAACCTCGCTCGGAATGATCCCATCTCCGAAGCGGTTCTCTGTGCGCACCATCATATACTTCGAGTGTATTTTTTTCTACCCTCAGGCAGTCTATGCCTCTTGCAATGCTGCGTACGTCTTCAAGTAATGAGACCACCGCTGCATCATGATGCAAGTACATGTCCTTGATGGCCATCATCTTGGGGCGGACCTCCGCGATCTGCTTTTCACGGGAGGCGTTCATCACGCCGCGTGCAGGAGGACGCCACAAGCGCCAGCAGCAATCCTCGCCCAAACGGCTCGAGCCCAAACTCTAGTGACATTCGAAAACATATGCAACAGAGGGTTGCGAATTCGAAATGATATGTTGCATTTGCAATGCACAACATTCTTGTAACGCTCGATACAATATTCTGAATGCGTTCGCACGCAAGTCTGGATCATGATTTCCGATATGCGTGATCCCGAAAATCCAAACACATGCATGCGGTTCTGGAGGCAACATCCAAGGGCAACCCGATGCAGCAACTCTGTTTTCAAGTAAGCATGTAAAAGTTAGCGAAGTTAGTAACTTCGTTAACTCAAGCTATCTACCTCCAAATGCACCGCCCGAGTTAGCCGACTTAGTAACATTACGAATGGTTATAACATACTTGCAACCTAGTTGCAACTTACTTATAACCTACTTACAACTGCTGCTCACAATTAGTAAGGCCGAGGGCCTTCAGGTAGTGACCCCCCCCCCCCGGTTTTCCGAGAGAGGGGGGGGTGTTCGAACCAGCAGTGACCCCACCGCGGTTTTCTGGAGGGGAGGGGGGGAGGGGGTTATGGGGAGGGGGGGAGCTTTGCCGGGTGAAGAGGTGGGGAGGGGGGGGGGGGGGGGGGGGATTTTCGGAGGGGGGGGAGGGGGGCGGGCTCCGGAGGAGGAGGGGGGGGGAGAATTTTCCATTGTAAAGTGGCGGTGGATCACGCTCTCTCTCTCTCTCTCTTTCTTTCTTTCTCTCTCTCTCTCTCTCTCTTTCTCTCTTTCTCTCTCTCTCTCTCTCTCTCTCTCTCCCTGATATTCACATATGCGTGTACAAATGGATATACACATACTGATATCAATGGTTTCTGGGGTCGTGCCATTAGGAACGTTTTGCAAGGGATCAAACGGTTAAATTTCTGCACGCCAACCCCTTTCACAGACAACCTCGGGCGATTGATTCAAGACGCCTACGGCGAACCACTTCCGCCCCCTGCCTTCTGGACGCGCATATGCGGCCGAACCCTGTGGCCAGAAATTGGCCACGATATCGGAGCGTGTGCTGCCCCAGCCGTTGTGGGAACCCTTCGGGGAACACTTGGGGACAGAAGTGCAAGAGGACGACCGGCAGGACAAAAAGGAGGAGGAGGAGGAGGAGGAGGAGGAAGAGGCCTTTGGGGAGCTTCTGGGGCACTTGGGGCCTCCCGGGCGCCTCCCCGGCGCCTCTTGGAGGTTTCGTTGGGCCTCTTGGGTGCGGGCGTTGTGTAACCACCGCTCGTCTCCTGGCCAGTCAAGCGCCGTCGGAAGCCATCTTTGGGGCCTCTTGGGGTCGATCTGTGGCGCCTCAGGGCCGTCTTGGAGGTCATCTTGGGCGTGTTGGGGGTCTTCTGGGCAGTCTTGGAGGTCGGATGACCGGAAAGGAGCAAATACCACAATGCTTTGGGCCGTCTTGGAACCCTTTTGGGGGTTTCTTGGGCCAGATTTGGGTCAACTTGGGCCGTCCTGGGTGCATCTTGGCCCGTCTTGGAGAGATCATGGGGTCATCTTGGGCCCTCCAGGGACCATCTTAGCGTTTTTGGAGACGTCTAAGATATTCTGTCTTGAGCCATCTTGGCGGCATGGGAGGCGAGTTTTTCGGTTTTCCCCCAGCGTTCAGTTGGCCGGCGGGATAGACGGAGAACCCGCTGGGAATTTTTCAAAAGAGCCACAAATCATTCAGAGGTTCAGCACGCCGTGCATCACTGTGGCAAGCCGCAGGGGGCGGCGGATATAGTCGCCTTCGGCCCATCCCGCCAAACCATGACTGGGTTGTGGGCTAGAGGCCTCTTTCACGCATATTCAGTTATCTGAGGATGCCTCATGCAGGTCTGTTGGGGCCTCTTGGGGGCTTCCTGGGAGCCTCGTGACGAATCGGCCCAGTGTAGTTGCGTCGACTCCTCACCATTGATGTCGGGCCCACTTACCCAGGCACTTCTTCTGGTCGGGCAATATGATGGACCACTTAGACATACGTAGTCTCCCGCAGTTGCCGATAAGAGAGAGGGGTGCCCATCCCCAGTGTCCATCTCAGTGTCCATCCCAAGTGTCCGTCCCCAGTGTGCATCCCCAGTGTCCATCCCTGGTGTCCATCCCCAGTGTCCATCCCCAGTGTCCATCCCCGGTGTCCATCCCCAGTGTCCATCCCCAGTGTTCATCCCCGGTGTCCATTCCTGGTGTCCATCCCAGAGGCTAACCCTTCGGAGTTGCAAGCGCACGCCCGGGGAAGAAGCAACCCCGTTCGGGCACCCCTTCGGGCACCTGTCTCTCCGACCAGATGCTGTTCTGCACCCCGCGATGCTCCGGCTTCCCCGCCCTGCAAAGCCCGTGCTGCGCCGGCCGCGGTCGCCCTCGGGCCAACGATGGCAGCCCTGCGTGGCATCTGGCAGCGGCTGTGGCTCGGCGGCGACGGCAGTGCGGAGGCGGCGAGTCGTGGCATTAAGTCGGGCCCGTCCCTCTACAGGAGTAAAATTCAAAATAAATAGTCAGGGGACGATTTTCCGGTTAGTTTCGATCATTTTGGGGCATTGTTTTGTTATTTTTCATTTTTCGTCCAAAATCCGCCTGTAGAGGGACGTACCCGACTTAATCGTAGCAGCTTGAAATTTACTGCACATCGTGGGCGAAGAGCATGTCGGGTGGGGTCGTTGGTTCAGGAAGGATTCCTCAACTGATGAGGGCGGCGGTGATGTCCGTGGCCATTCGTTCCGCGGTTTGAGTTCCACCTAGCCTCCAGACCCTGGATTATTTGTCCAATGGTTCCTCATCCAATGCCCTCACCGTGCACGCTGGACCTCTGGGCCACGAGCCCGCGGATACGGGGCGTTTTTTCGCGAATGCCCCGAGCGGAAGTCTCCGTGCGGCCGCGCCTTCGCGCCACCCCAGGGGGAGGAGGAGGAGGAGGAGGAGGAGGAGGAGGAGGAGGAGGAGGAGGAGGAGGAAGAGAATCCTGCAGCACGCCCCGAAAGAGGCCCCAAACCAGCCCCCCAAAAGTGCTTTCACGAACGGCGAGCTGTCCGTGCTCGCGCCCTCGCGGCCTGGATTCCGAGCAGGATCTCGGAAGAGAGGTCTGCACGCTCGCGTGGCTCCTCCTCCACCTTCTCCCTCCTCCTCCTCCTCCTCCTCCGCCTCCTCCTCCTCCTCCTCCTCTACTCCTCCTCCTCTCTCCTCCCTCTGCTGCCGCGGCGGCAGGCGGACTTCCCGCCCATGACCCATTCCCATTCCCCTCCTCCTCCTCCTCCTCCTCCTCCTCCTCCTGCTCCTCCTTCTCCTTCTCCTCCTCGGCTCCAGGGCATCCTGGGGCCATCCAGGAGGAGATGAGAGCTCGACACGTCACTTCGTGGTCCCCTTACAAGCCGTCTTGGTGGCCTCTTGGGCCGTCTCGGGGCGGCATTTGGGCCCCTTGGGCCGTCAGACCACGAAGGCCCTAACGCGAACACCATTCGAAATTTCAGAGGGATTCGGACGACATTGGCTTTTGAGCTTCCAGGACCCCCAAGATGACCCAAGATGCGGCGCCCAAGAGGGCTCAAGGACTGTCCATGTGACAATATTGTACCATGATGTTGGTCCCCTGGGAAAGTCCTGCGTGGCGCTCAAGGAAGTCGTCAGCATCCGAGACTTGGCGGCGGTCGTTGTCCCTTATACAGCACGTCTTGGAATGTCAAAGATTGAGGACTGTGTATTCTTGTGGGCCTGATCACGCTCCACTCAGTGCCTGCGGCAAGGTGGTGGATCATTGATTGTTTCAATTTGCATTGAATTCGGCTGCGATCCCGAATGGGTGTTTATAATTGTGATTATTTCGGATGACGCATGATTGTAAGTAACTCGTGCTGGCCAATATGCGTGCGTATGACACACCATGCATGTTTTTGCCCAACGCAGGCTTGCGCGTTTGGCTTTCCTGGTGTGTTTGGTTCCCCGCTGTTTCATGGGGTCCTGACGGCGAGGATGCAGCCCCAGAGCCTTGCCTTGCGCAGCTCTGTAGCAGGCAGCGTGCACTGTAGGAGTCCTGTAGAGGGTGGAGGGTTAGAGACCCTCCCCGCAGAATCCTTTCCCGGAGCGGTTACCTAGCCCCGTCGGCCAGATCTAGCTTCGATCCGGCTCTGACCCCTGCATCCACGTTCCGTTCGGTGGTCAATTAGTGTCTTAAATTTATCCGTAAGGGCTTCGCCCCCTGCCGCCGGCCCCCCCTCTCTCGGAGAATGGGCCATGGAAGAGCTAAGTCATGAGGCCTTGGCGCTGTCGTGAAGCAGTATCGAAACTTCATGCGAAGCCGATTCGCAATCAGCAAAACCAACTGATCACAAGAGGGGTTACCACACCTGCGATTGGTAAGACGTGTATGGTTTACGGGCTTGGTTACCATACCTTGCGATTAAAGGGCCGAGGGAGTTCTCGCAGTTTGGGTTACCACGCCTTGCGATGGATGTGCGTGAAGGGTGGCACCGAATTTCAGAAATGTGGCAAATTCCATGTGTTTTTGGACCCTGACCCCGCGGATCTGCGTGAGGGGTGGCACCGAATTTCAGAAATGTGGCAAATCCCCTATGTTTTTGGACCCTGACCCCGCGGATCTGCGTGAGGGGTGGCACCGAATTTCAGAAATGTGGCAAATCCCCTGTGTTTTTGGACCCTGACCCCGCGGATCTGCGTGAGGGGTGGCACCGAATTTCAGAAATGTGGCAAATCCCCTGTGTTTTTGGACCCTGACCCCGCGGATCTGCGTGAGGGGTGGCACCGAATTTCAGAAATGTGGCAAATCCCATGTGTTTTTGGACCCTGACCCCGCGGATCTGCGTGAGGGGTGGCACCGAATTTCAGAAATGTGGCAAATCCCATGTGTTTTTGGACCCTGACCCCGCGGATCTGCGTGAGGGGTGGCACCGAATTTCAGAAATGTGGCAAATCCCCTGTGTTTTTGGACCCTGACCCCGCGGATCTGCGTGAGGGGTGGCACCGAATTTCAGAAATGTGGCAAATCCCTGTGTTTTTGGACCCTGACCCCGCGGATCTGCGTGAGGGGTGGCACCGAATTTCAGAAATGTGGCAAATCCCCTGTGTTTTTGGACCCTGACCCCGCGGATCTGCGTGAGGGGTGTCGATTTCGAGCCCCCCCAGCAATTCAGACAACGCGCCCAGGGGACGCTAAAAAATCCTGTTTGGGCCTCCCCCCCCCCCCTCGCGCGGTCAATCAACTAGTTACAGTAACCAGCAAGAAGCACAACTGTAACACTGGAAACTACAAGCTACAACTGGTACAGGAAACTGCGAATCACGGGCCTACAGCCTGGTGGCCCCACAAGGGGGCCGGCGGATTGTCCAGGTTTTTTATTTCCCAGAAGACGGCCAAACACTTGCAGTTCCCACTAGCGACCGGCGATAATTGTCGAAATGCCGTTGAGAACCGGCGCAGGCGGATTGGTAAACAGCCAGGGGAATTTGGTCGAACGGGTAATGTTCCATGCGTGCTCGCTCGAGGATGGTGCGTCCCAGTTCCACGGTCCACTCAAGGGTGCGTGATTGGACCGTCCCAGATGCATCCCGTGCTTGTTGGCTTGAGGATGGGATGTCTCAGGCCCAAACATAGTGCGGCCCAACACCGTTCCAGGCGCATCTCATCCCATGCGTGCCCGCTCGAGGAATGGCTGGCAACAGGCCTCCAGGCACGTCCCTTTTCGCAGCCCCGGGCGAGTCCCGACAGACGCCCCGGATCACGTCGTCAGGGACGTCCCTTGACACACCTCCAGACACATCCCCAGGCAAATGTCCTGACACGTCTCCGCGCACGTCCGACCGTCCCCAGGCACATCCCAGGCCCGGCCCCAGGCACGCTGCCAGACCGTGCACAGCCTCAGGGGGTGTCCTGTGAGGGTGGAACTCCCGCGATGATTATGCGAAGCATGTTCCTTAACAGCAGACCTCAACAAACCTCCTTCTCCATCCTCGAGATCCTTCTCTTCTTCATATCTTCTTCATTTTCAGCATTCGAATCTTCATGTTCGGCGCCCCCTTGCTCCCTCATCGTATCCTCTTGGCCCTTAAATTCATCCCGCTCGCCCCTCGCTCTCCCGCTTTTTCGTTCGGGGGTGGATCGTGGAAGTGACGAGACGAGGTTTTCGGATGTTCACCAAACGTGCGTTTTCAAGTTCACGCCCAATAGTGACATGCCCCAGGGTTTCTTTCGTGCAAGCAATGTGATGGGTATTTCAATAACTTAACTATTTCTGTTATGCCCGTATCTTGCATATGCGCATCTGGGCGTGTCTTGCAGTGCCCTCCGCAGCTGTTTTGGCATAGACCGATCAGGACATGATTAAAGCACGCCTCAAGAGGTGTCTCTCAGAATGCGTTTCCGGCAGGGGGGGTGAGTTGCTCTGCCACAGCAATGTGTTTGACAAGTTGTCTCTCGCACTTGGCCCTGCAGGTACTAAGGTTTCCAAACGTCGTGTCGATGATATTGCCAGCAGGTGCCGCAGAGGGTCTAGTCTAGTGGCCTTTGATGCCGTCGGCGAGTGGGTACGGGCAAAACGGGTGCTCATTTCGCCGTCGGAGCTGGAGTCGCTGAGGGCCGAGCTCATCGCTGCTGCGCCCGCTGCTGCCCCATCCACCCCGCCTCTTAGAGGCGCCCAGCTGGTTTCAGCAGGTGGTGCATCGTCGGCCGCATCGGGCGATATTGTTTCAGCAGGTGGTACATCGGCTGCATCGGGGCCAGTTGTTTCAGCAGGTGGTGCATCGGCCGCATCGGGCCCACTTGTTTCAGCCGGTGGTGCATTGGCCGCATCGGGCCAGAGTGTTTCAGCAAGTGGTGCCTCGTAGGCCGCATCGGGCCAGCTTGTTTCAGCAGATGGTGCATCGGCCGCATCGGGCCAGCTTGTTTCAGCAGATGGTGCATCGTCGGCCGCATCGGGCCAGATCGGTTCAGCAAGTGGTGCATCGTCGGCAGCATCGGGCCAGATTGTTGCAGCAGGTGGTGCCTCGTCGGCAGCATCGGGCCAGGTCGTTCCAGCTTCTGCGGTCCCCGTGGGAGAGTTGCGGAAGCGGCTCGATGAGGCCTTGTCCGTCCAGGCATCTTTGACTAAGCGGCTGGAGCACGCCAAGTGGAGAAACAAAACCTATGTAGTACAGAATATACGCCTTCGGAAGCAAGTGGCAAAAGAAAGGGCCGAGAGAAAAGCATTGGACAAGAAATCGAAAGACCATGAGTAGAAGTGGGGGAAAAACGTCGGCATCTGTCCGACCGCGGTGGCCTGACCATCGCGGCGAGGCGTTGTTTGAGCAGTTCGGGGTCGGTCGGAGTGGGGTTGATGCTAGGCATGGATTTGTCGGGGAGGACGGTCAGGAAGTGGGAGATCCGACTTCGAGCAGCGATGTTGGCATCATATCGGTATTGGTTCAAGTCAAACTTTGCTCGTCAACATGACTCCGCCGTCCGCGGCGGACTACGCGTGGCGCTGATCCGCGTGAGAGCGGGCGCCGCGAACACGGCTATCTGGCAGAAGCAGAAATTGAACGTTGTAGAATTATCGGCGGCATTTACCCATGGGCAGATATTCGATGAAAGTAGCGCGGACATCAAGGACCAGTAGGTAAGGTCATAAGGCATTGTTTTTTTCTCGGCCGTGGATCCCTCGTCGCGATCAGTCTGGGTTCGGCTCGAAACGATGCCTTCGGCGCTGGGCTGCCCCTCAATCCCAGGGCTGGGGTCGGGGGGCCATTTCGGGCGGCGAGTTTAGCCGCGCCCGAGGACCACCAACTCGATGAACGCAAACTCTTGGGCCCACTACAAGTAGCAAAACACGGCTCGGGCATGGGGATGCTGGGCCTACTTGGCAAGCATATTCGCGCCCTTGCCGATGTCGACGCCGTTCCTGGCCCCGAAGTGCTCAAGAAGCTGCCGATAGGAGCACTGGCAAAGTTTTTTTGTTTTAATGTGTGTCAGCGCCCTCTCGCCCACACCCCACTCCGCACCTGCCGCCGGGAGAAAGGGCGCATCAGGTTTTCAAATTGGGGGGTGGGCCTCTTCCCGAAGGTGGTGGCCCGTCATTTCATAGCCTCATCGGCCCTATAGGAGACATCCAGGTCGACGCCGATCCACCCGCTCCAACGCCTTCAACAACCCACGCCGCGTCCGGGCCGCAACCGCCCGCCGCCGACCAGTTGCTGATCATTCTGGGGCTGGGCTCGAGGGGGATGACGAGAACGACGGCGATGACGACGACGAGGGCGACGAAGAAAATACGGTGGCGACGAGGAGGCGGGCGATGAGGACGAAGATGATACCGATGACGACGGACGATGGCGGCTAATGGCGATGGCTGGGGCGACGACAAGGATGGCGACGAGGACGGGGGAGTCGACGTGGATTTCGGGCGGCATTGAGCGGGCGGTGCGGCGATTAGGGGGCCGCGCTCGCCACGGAACCCGCCGCCGTCCATCGCGCTAGCGCGCCGCCGTCCGAGTGGCGACGCGGGGTGGAAACCAGCGTCGCCACTCAGCAAGCGCGCGCTAGCGCGGAGGGTGGCAGCGGCTTGCCGCGACTCGTTTCTTGGCCATAGGTTTGCTTCGCGTCGGGCGCGGGCTCCGATATTTCCAAGCCCCGCAGGCCCATTGCGCAGAAGCATGCGGATAACAACAATGTGTGGCTTTTCGATGCTGACTGCCAGAGCCATTCTTTCCAGCTGATGACGTTGGGGGTCCTGCGGTCCATAGAAGAGATTTTAGTGCCGACCCTTGGGGGCGAGAAGTTCCGGCACTATTCAACGCTTGCCACTGCCCTTCCAGTTTGGAGGGGTAACGCAGCGGATCTGTTCATGGCGCGGTCTGGGCTTTTCAAGCATGCTGCTATCGAACAGCGCGTCCGTGCCGTTCCCCCGCGGCCGATCTCTGGTAGAAGGGGGCCAAAAGACATAGCGTGAACGATGCCTAGGCGAAAAGACAGAGCAATTAGCCAAGGTGTTTAAGATGGTAGCAACCACTCGCAACTACTACACGTGGGAGGAGGACGGCGCTGGCGGCAAGAAACAAAAGGTTTAAGATAACAATCAGAACGACGAAAACGCTGCTTTCAACAAGACAATGGGTAAGTGGGCCAAGCGCGCTGTTGCTGGAGTGGAGGATCATCGATTTTGGCTGGCTCTTAAGGTAAGCAGCTTCCTGTCCAGCAAGCTTGATATTCCCCAGTGGACAATGCAGAAGTACGCTGCCCACAATGTCGTGGAGTCCACTGGGTTGAGCAATCTTGCTGTTTTAGTGTTCAGTAAGGCGCAAGCTATCTTCGATGATATGCAGGCGCTTCTCCATGAGTCCCCGTGGGCCGACACCATGGAGCACGCGCGGAGCGCGCTCGCCCCAGAGGCCCCAGGGCCCACGGGGGGATGGGCGGATGGGCGGAGTGGGCGGAGACAGGGAGTGGGAGCATGTGTCAGGGCATTTGCCTGTTCAATCTCGGTCGGCAGGCCGTGCCTAATAAGTTCGCCGACGCGGTCCGCCAATGCGCCGTGCGGATGATTGCCAATTACCAGCGCAGGGTGATTGACAGTATCCGTGGCTTCCTGTATTGCTTGTTGCTGTTTGCCAAGGAACCCGCTGACCGCCAATGCGCCGAACGGCTCGGCGTCGCCAGCAGGATCCTAGGTTGCGACATGGACCGTCTGCACACTACTGCACTTAAGGCCCGACGGTATCCAGCGCGATTTGAGTTTTGTGCTCAATTACGCCCCCCCGCTCCTGGTCGTGAGTTTTGTTGGGGCGCGTTCTGAACTTCATTGTTGCTGGGCCGCTGGCGGCCCCATGTTGGCGAGTTGCAGTCGTTGGGCGCGGGCCCCAGGGGAGGTGCATAGTGCTCGAATCTGGCGAGGGCGGTGTGTGCGTGGGTGGGGGGGGGGGGCGGGGGGGAGGGGGGGCAGCATGGCATCTAATATTTCGGATGCGAGGGGAATCAATCGCTCCTCTTACCTCCCACCTCTGCCCTCCGATGATGCGTTCCCCTATCCCTCGCCGTCTGCCTGGCCATCGCGCGCCACGCCGCGCGAGCTTTTGATTTCCTGCTCCGTTGTCAGAGCAGGCGCGGCGCATGTTTGGCGCGGAGCTCCAGAGCTGCGTGGACAGCGGGGGCCGATGCCCGACGAAGCTGTTCTTCGCCTTTCGTTTTGTTGCCAAGCATTGGACAGCCGACAGCCAGGAAATATAAGGCAACATGAATCTAGTGAAGATTGCCGCCCAGCGCGGCAGCAGCAGGATCGGCCTGGCCCTGGTCGGTGCGCGCGCGGCAATCGTCAAGGCGCTTGGGGCTGGCAGCCGCACCACCAAGAATTTTAAGTATTCGGACGCGCAGCCATTATTTGATACTATAGTCGATGATGCTCGGCAGTATCTCGCGGGTGCCAACTGTGTCCTGAGTGTGAAGAACCGCTGGGCGCCGCCGCCGCCTGCTATCTTCGATATACCAGCGGTCGACACGGACCCGTCGTCACTTTCGTCGGCCGAGCTGGACTGGGCCGGTGCCCAGTCGCTCCGCCTGCACAGGCTGTGCAAGAAGCATCCGCCGCTGATGGCTGGCGGCGCCGCTGTACTTTTCAACGTCAACGGCCGATTGAAAGATTCGTGGATTGTGTGCAGCAGCTATAAGTGCACACAGATGCTGGTTCGTGTCGCATTCTTGAGGGATGAGTCGGATTCTGAGTTCAAGGCGGGCGGCGTGGTTCGGTATGTGGAGCCCCTCAAGCCCGAGTTACCAGCGCACGTTTTCAATCAGTTTTACGACGGGCATCGGGTGCAAAACTGTTTGTTCGAGAGCCTTTGGCCCAAAAGGCCCCCCAAAGGCCCCCCAAAAGGCCCCCCCCCCCCCCCCCCCCCCCCCCCCCCCACCCCCCCCCCCCCCCCCCACCCCATGGACCCCAACGGCCCCGAAGGCCCTTTGCGGTAGCTAGCTTGACAGCGGTTTCAGGGAGGGGGCGAGGTCGGAGTAGGTGTAGCAGTGTAGCGGCATCAGTGGCGGCAGTAATGGCGTCGGCTGTTCCAGCGTCGGCGTCGCCCGTCGCTCCCCGTCGCTATTGTTCAGAGGACTGCGTCTCGAAATCCATGGTGTACGCGATCGGTTTCTCACCAGTTGCCTTTCCGCTTTCGCACGCTGGCAGCGCGCTGGCGATCGAGGGCGCTTCCGAGGAACTCGCGGACACGCGAGTCATCATGGATAATACACTCCCCGTGCAGAAGCGAAAAGCCAAGCCCAAACCATTACCCACGCCCAAGGCGGAAGCCAACGCCATCGCAGCGCCGCCAGGCCCCGCCCCTCCTCCCATCGAAGACACTGGCCTTGAGCAGCATCTTGAGTTCATTCTGGAGCAGGGTGAGGAGAAGGGTTTTCACGTCGATGATTTCCTCGGCGACGACGATGCTGAAGACTTCGTCGAGACGGTGGGCGGGGGTTTGGCAGACGTGGAGGGTTAGCGGTCCCCAGAGGGATGCAGGGATGTATGGAGTGAGCTCGACAGCAAGGCGGTATATATTTCGATGTCGTGATTGATGTGCATATACGCTTATACAGTTTGTGCGCATGCACCTGCATATGCATATACGGATGCACGTGTGCGCGCGCACAGCGACGCGCGCGCACTTCCACGCGTGGAGCATATATAGATGCGGTCGCGAGATCCCTTGGCTGATTCCGTTCGCAGGGGCGGGGGGGGAGGGGGGGTGCGTGACCCCGCAGGGGAGCTTGAGAAGAAACTCGCTCAGAATGGCATGACTTCTACCGCCACGGCGAATCAGGCGAAGGTTGAGGCTGAGCTGGCTCACATGAAAGACATCGAGGGGAGTTCTGGGTCGGGGGCGCATGCCGTCAATATGGGTGGGGAGTTGCCAGACTATGATATTATGGATATAGCAATTGCATCTGGTCTCTCAGAGGTGATGGGCCTTGTGATCCCTGTAGGTCCCGCTGGATCTGCGTCTTCGTCAGACGGCGCAGCGGCCGATCCCGCCGCCCCCAGCGGTGCGCTCAAGGTCAGGGCAACGGATATCGTTGTTGCGCGCGTTGCTAACCTGAGGATTTTGCACGACGCTGCGCCAAGCGGGGTCGCATGCCAGCCGGCAAAGCAGTATCCCTCAGCATGTTCCGCGATCAGGACTCGCATGCTGACTGCGTGCATTACATGCAGTGGCGCGCGCTGGGCCCAGGAGGGGCCGATTTGGAGGCGCAGCTGATCTTTGCCGAAACGTCGAGGCCTCTGAAGGGCACCTTGAAATATTCTGTGCACGCTGCTTATCCTTGCGAGAAGATTGCCAAGTGGCTTAATCAGTCAATCATCTGCCCCGACATGGGCGTAGCCGTCCAAAAACCAAAGGATTTAAGGACGCCTCTTGATGGCGACGTCGTCTGTCTGAAACAAATGTTCGAGACGACGCTCGACAACACGGGCCCCCTGGGGGCTCCTCGGTCGCCGTGTTTGAAATGCGGTGGGATGGGCGATGATGTCTTCACATTCGCGATCTGCTTGCTCTCGTAGCACCCCCGTGTGTTTGAAGAGCTTGGCGCCCATCAGCAAGTCAGTGAAAGGTCTTGCCTCTGGGGCTTCTCAGTGCAAGTTCGTCCCAGTGGAGTTTCAGCCTGCTGGGGTTCGTTGTGCCATCTGCGCTGCTGTCTGCAATGCGGTCGCGGCATGATAATGCTCGCGATGGGCTCGGCGCTGCTCTCCAGGGGATGCATGGGGGGGGGGTAGTGTATGTATGATTGTCAGCTCACCATGTACAATGTTATGTCATGTTATCTCAGAGCCTCATCGCGGCCATGTGCACCTGCCTGTTTTTACCTGTATGCGTGCCTGTTGGAGACTGCTCGCGGCCGACGCCCTCGTCGTCGTGACTGTCGGGATTGGACTGGACTGTCGCTACACGCGTGAAACACACGGGGCGTCTGGTTGGAATCAGTTGCGCCCCTCCCAAGCCCCCGAGAGCGCCCCCAACAGAAACGTCCAAGAGGGCCCAGGGAAGAGTCCACCAATAATGCTCCAACATGAATTGCAAAAGCAATGTCGGGGCCCAGAGGGCCCACGAGGGCCCCGAGGGGCCCCCGAGAGAGCCCCCAGAGGGCCTCAAGACGGCTTCAGGAGGACGTTTCGTAGCCAATATGTCGTTGTCTGGGTGCAACAAATCAAGCACGGATGCCACAATTGCTTCGTCGAGCCTAGCTCGTTCCGTAGTTGTCATGATGCAGCCTGAGAGCATGCGCCTCATGAGTTAATGGCAATGTCTTGATATGCAGCTCGGTATAAGGAAATTTCCTTATGTGCAGCTGAGTTTCAAGGGCATTTCCTTTCATGCAGATGAATTGATTGAAATTTCCTTATATGCAGATGCTTTTAAGGAAATATCATTATATGCACATGATTCAAAATATATATTCTTATATGCATATGAGTTTAAGAGAATCCCCTTATAGTCATAGGGCATATAATGAAATTTCCTTATTGAGTTGGTCTTGTCATTCTTATAGATTGACATTGTGAGCATGAACGCGCGTTCCGTTTCTACTTGCAGCGCGCGTGCGCCACATGAACATACATGCGCAGTCAACCCCGAAGGCGCTGCGCCTGTCGAGCTCGGGGCTGTCGCCTCAACCTAGACCATGCACGTGCGCTTCCCAGGCTCGTTTCAGTCCCCGATCCCCACTAACTCCCGCTCCCCCTGCCTCATCCTGCTCCGATGCTTGCTCGCCCGCCTTCTCTCACCCCCTCATCCCCATGTCTACTTTGCCGCCCCTGCCCAAGCTTTGCGAACTTGTTCGTGCGCGCTGGGCGGTTTCAGCCCGAAGGCTTCCTCCTCGAGTGTTCTGAACCATGGACGTGGTCGCAGCGACCGCTGCGGTCGGAGACCCGACTCGTCGCTTCGGGTGGGGCGTTGCCGAGAGCCAGGAGATCATGTCTTGGCCCAACCTCGCGCACTGCGCGGACTTTGGGTAAACCCTCTCGCAAGCGCAAGAGATCAACCCCGCCCCGCTCCGACAACAATTCCGAAACCCATTCCGAAATCAATCTCGGCCCCGAGCACCCGTTTGGTTCTCGGCGGGGCTGTTTTTTTTTTCTGAGGCAAGCACCGTTTTCTCGGTGGCCAAAAAGCAGGCCTGCCCCGCGGGGAATTTGGAGGGGCAGTGGCCCCGCGAGAAAAAGTCTCTCGAGAGCTCCTTTCGAAAGAGTTTTGTTTGCGATCCGAAGAGCCCCATCAAGCCCCCCCTCCCCCCCTCCTCCTCCTCCTCCTCCTCCTCAGCAGGATGTGGAGCATATCAAAGCGCTCATCACCGATGCGATGATCTGGAAGAAGTTGTCAGACGGCAGCGGGATCGAACATCGCTTCAAGGGCGTGGAAGGTCCATTTGGGCGAAACCACCCGCCTCGCTCCCATCTGTCGAGGATAGATAGATATATGATAATACTAATAATAATACATACAGACGTATACATACATACATATACATTTACAGTTATAACCAAGTGCACAATTAGACATGTCAAAACATAGTTGAAAAGATACGTACAACCTCAGACAGCTAGACGTTATAAGTCGAAATATGTATGTGTACATCTATGTATATGCTTATAGTTAGATAGAATCGCATGTGTATAGATCGGCATACAGTTACACAAATATACACACATCGACTCATATAAAGAGATAAGTAGATATGATGATATGCGTAGTTCTCCATTGGAGCCCTTGATGGTTTCGAGTTGTTTTGAAGCTGACTTTGTAATTTCTGGTTTCGGTAAACCTTTGATTTGAGCTCCCCTGGAGGCCAGCTGCTGTGGAAGCTGACGGCGGAGCTCTACGTGTGCGAGGACGACGCAACGGTGCTTGTGTGGGATGCGAACGGCGTGCCCATGTTGCGCAGGGACGTTTTGAATCCGAGGTCAGTTCATGCGACGACATGTCGGCATGCCCAGCGATTCCTCAAGGAAGGTTTCAACAGCGACATCCGAGTCCCCTGCAAGGTCGGAGAGCCGAGGGCGACAACAAGCTCCACATGATCGAAGGCGCCTCTGTGTTTAGCGGCATGATCATGGCGAGGGAGAAGAACAGGGACAACCCATGGGTTGTCAAGATGGCGGCGGAAGGCCTGAAGAACGTCATCGTGTTCTACACAGAGGCTCCCGACGACATCCTCAGGTCCAGGAAATGGGTCAGCAACACCTGTCACGACGGGGGCGCCGTGAAGTTCGTCGGGGCTTTGGACGAGTCACCGTCGGTGAAGCCTGGGTGGGGCGCGTGCCGATGGCGTTGCGAACTCGAGCACAACCCAGTCCTGGTCGTCTGCCCCCCCCCCCCCCCCCCCCTGCTCAACACTCTCGGCAGTTGGCCCAACTGCCGAGAGTGTTGGGGTCGCGCCCAACTCTCGATGCCCAACTGCCAGTTGGGCATCGACCTCCGCCCACTCGGGGGTTCGTTGTGCTCGCGATTCGCGGCATCTTCTGCGCGCGCCCTCAGGTACAGAACGATCTATCAGATCAAGGCGACCTCGTGCCCGACGAAGGGCCACATGACGCACCAGAAGATCCACGAGCGCTTCGTCGAGTCCGACTTCAGCCGCATCTCCCCGCAGTTCAGCATGCACCAGCCGACGGGGCGCGCAAGATCATGGAGGCGATGGGGATCTACAGCAGCTTCAGGGAGATGACGGACAAGACCTGCGACTACCTGAGCAGCGCCGCGCCAGTCCCCGTGATGCTGGAGAACTTACGGTGCCTCTGCGACACTATCTACAGGTACCAGGAGTGGGCGGGGCGGGTGGAGGGGGGTCGATGCAGGTCGGCAGCGCGACGGTTGATCAGCATCCTGGGTTTTCAGGTTTTGAATTTCGGCTCCCAGGTTTATGGAACGCGTTTCCAGTTGTTCCCCTTGCCTCCTCCCCCCCCAACCCTCCTCGGGCCCGCTCGTCCAGGATTCCGCCACCCCTCGCCCAGCCCACTACCCCCTCGCAAGTCTCGCTGATAGACCCTCGCGGTGCCATCCCGTTCCGATCTCCTCTCCCTCGCCCCAGAGGACGCGCACTCGGCGTATGCCCTGCAGATCATGATGAAGGCCGCCGCGCAGTTCATCTTCCCGCGCACCCCCGACGAGAATGACCCGCCCTTCCGCGCCGACTTTCACTTCGACAGGGTTCGCAAGGACCTGATCGATTTGCATGACGACAAGGTCGACGGCACGATTCTCACGAAGAGCGGGCCCCGCAGGAAGTCGATGTCGCAGTCGCAGGCGCCAGCGCCCTCGCCTTCGCCAGATGCCGCCCCGCCTGGCAAGCGGAGGAGGGTTTCGCACGCGGCGAGTAGGGCACAGGTGCTCGAGCTGACCAGGAGCGACGCGCTCACTATTGCGACTGAAGGGGATGGGGCAGAGCGCGATCTCACCGCATTCGACGACCTTGTCATTCTGATCTTCAAGCCGCTGAACGGCATCAAAATGGCGGACGCGAAGGAGGACGTGCTGATTGATTGCGCCATGCGCTGCTGGGAGTACGTGTTCTACAAATCGGCCAAGCTTACCTGGCTCCGCGACGGCGGCGGTGAGAACGCCAACGTCGATTGCACCAAGTACTCCACGCTTCGGCAGGCGCTCCGCGAGCGCGTCGTCGACGCTCACTTGGCGAGCCTGCAGGTGGTCCACTCGCAGGGCGGCGAGGCGGCCTCGGGCAGTGCCAGCGGCGGTGGCGCGCCTGCGCTGAACACAGGCCTGGCTGCGAAGGCCATGACGGAGCTCTTTGGCCAAAGGCGAGGCCAAAACTGTCGAGGCCAAGAAGGACGCGTTGACGAGGTCGGAGACTATCGGCACCTACGTGAACATCCTCAAGCAGGAGCAGGCGCGTGTATTCGACCTCGTCGACTTCGCCAAGGAGATCCCGGACAAGATCGAGTTGGTTGGGAGCAAGGCTGTCTCCCCGGCGTTCTCGCATATGTACATCAGGATTCACAGCCGCGTATTCGAGGAGCTCGTCGAAGCGAACTACCAGGCCAAGGGGGTGCAGCCTAACCTGTCCCAGCTCCGGCAGATCGCCACGAAGCACATCCAGGGCATGTGGGAGCAGTCGCGGTCCACCTTCCTGGCCATCGCGGGCAAGATGGTGACTGAGAGCCAATCGAGGTTCGAAAAGTTCGGCATGGGCACTATCGAGAACAAAGTCGTCTTGTCAACGATCGTTAACATGAGGGCAGCGTTCGTCCTCGAGATGGTGGGCAAGTTCGCGCGCGGGCCCGATCGGTACACCGAATCTGACTGGTCGGCGCCAGTGAAGACGCTCAAGAGTTGGCTCGGCGCCCAGGAATTAACTCTCGGCGTCGTGGACCTGTGCATCAAGCAGGAGAAGTACAGCGAGGCGTGGGCGACCATCATCACTTCCTGCAGGGATGGCAAGCTCGACCAGGTCGGAGGCCTCACTTCGGCTGGCAGGTGCTACATGACGGAGCTAGGCAACCTCTTGTTTCAGTTCACGAGGGGCTTGAGGCCGTCTGCTTCTGCGCCACCGCTGCCCGATCAGCCCCCGCAGCAGGGCGACCCCCCAACGAAGGGCCAGGGCCAGCAAGGCGGCAAGGGCGCTGGCGGGTCGGCCGAGACAAGCGAGAAGAGAACCGAGAAGGGCAAGACTATTGCCACCGAGAAGTTCTCGACGATTACTTCAATCAGGGCGTCGGTGATGCCCGACCTCGAGGCCCCGCTGTTCCAATTGCGGCAGGTGGCCCGCTTCGTAGAGTCGAGGATGTGGGCCATCACCCAGTCTGGAGGCCACGGCGCAGATAAGGGATTCGACAATATCGCCGTTGACAAGGCGGGCGAGGACAAGCACGTGTACTTGGCGTCACCGCCCAGCAGCGATAGCAAGCTCTCCATGAACTTCGTTGGCCGCGTCACCATGGAGCCGATGGTGGGCAGCGTGTGGGTCGCGAGGGTGTTCAACACTGATTACTACGTGCACGGCAGCGGGTTCTTCTGTGGCCGAATGGCCCATGCGACTTCCATTAGGGTAAACGACCTTCTCCAGTATTTGAGGGGATGTGCCGCTGGGCGCAGCTCGAAAACGTTGGTGCACAAAAAGTTTCGGCCCCCATGCCGCCCCCCTTCCATCTGCCTTGCGCCGGCGGCCCCAATGGCACTAAAACAGATCAGACGGACCGTGTGTTGTTTTTGTTATCTCGTATTGTTGTAGTTTGAGTTCCGTCTAGCGCAGGTTCAGTCCTGCGCTAAATGAATACTACCTGCCGGTGTGGGCCCTGACGCCTGCGCTGAAGAAGGGGAGCGCCGTGAAGACGTCAGTCACGCTGGCGCCGCTGAAGTCGGAGCATAGTTAGATGTACACGTACTGGGAGAACGGCAAGATGAAGCAGATCAGGGTTCACATCAACATCACCTCCCTCGACCTCCCAGAGAAGGCAGAGTTCGGGGACGTCGGACCAGGTGAGAAGATGGTGGCGCTCCTGAGGCCGAGCGAGATCGAGTGCATGGTTGCCGAGGGGGGCGGCGGCGCCAGCAACCCGCAGGTGCCGAACGCCGAGGCCAAGGCCAAGGCGAAGGCGTAGCCTTCGGCTAAGCCAGGGTCGAAGCATCTGCGCACGTAGTTCAAGTGGGCGCTCGTACTTTTTGGTGCGAGTCTCAGCTGGCATGAAGGGGTGCTGACGTGCAGGTGCTTGGCAAGTGCTCGCAAGTGCAGAGCTCTTCTTATAAGTATATGCTGAAGTGCTTGGCCATTGTTGAAGGTAGTGGCATCGGCAGCGTGTCAGAGCTTTTGCGACGCCAACTTGGCGTCGATGTTGGCCGCTGCAGTGTAGGACCACGCCCCGCCATAACAACGCTGCGCCGAGCCAGACTAAGACGGCGACGGCGGCGACGACGCCGACGCCGACTAGAGCGTTGCTGAGTTCTGCGTTCGCTTTCGTTTGAGTTTGTAATCTCTGCGCTCGCGAGGTGGCAAGTCGGGCACCGAATGCAGCGCATAGTTTCGCATGCTTCCTTGCGGGCAGACACCGTCGAGGCGCGCCCGCCCAGGGGGAGAGCGACGAGAAAACGGCCCACCATCAGCCCTCCTGGGACCGTCGGCCGAGCGGGGCCGCCTTGCCTGTCGCACCTCGCCCTTCAGACCTTGTGCCTGTGAACCGTGGTGCCCCGGGCACCGACGGCAACGCATGGGGCGCGAAGATGCGGCAGTCTGAGGCCACGCGCGAAGATAAAAGGGACGGTAGGACGATAGGGGCGCGAAGCTAACGCACTGAAGATAGGGCGATGGGGCGCGAAGATAACCGCATGGCGGCTCTCAGCGGATAGCCGCGTGGCGAGATCGGCCCGACGATAACCGCGATATTGGCCCGAAGATAACCGCCTTGGCACTCCGTAGCGGTTTTGGCTCGAGGCCAACGGCATGGCGTTTCTTTCCCCGCTTGGAGGCGGCAGAGAATCGTCCGCTGAGGAGTCCAAGCGGATCGCGATGGCAGAGGCATCCCAGGGCCCCGAGCAGGCGAGCCCATCAGGCCTCAGCGAAATGACGCTGCCGCTCAGGCAGCAGGAGAGGTCGCGCAGCCCGTCAGAGCTCGCGCGTCAGCGAGCCTTGCACGAGGCGATCGAGAGGCTCTACGCGAAGTTGGAGAGGGTCGAGGAGCTCGCCGAGGGGGTGTCCGAGACGGAGGCGGAGCCGCGCTGCGAGCACCAGCTGAAGCAGCTGCAGGAGAGCGACAAGAAGTTCGACTGGATGCTCGAGCAAATCCAGAATTATATCCAGTGGACGGACGACGTGATTGTCAACTTGGAGAAGACGCTGAGCAATAAGAGGGCGCTCATCAAGCAGCTGAGGGACAAGCTGAAGGCCGCGACGACGTCCGAGCCGAACCACGGCGAGAACAGCAGCGACGTCATTGGCAGCGACAGCAGCAGTGACTAGGCGGAGCAGGACCACCCGCACTAGGCCTGAGCGAGGCCGCCTCGCACGGGCCCCCTCCACGGGATTCGGTGAGCGGGCGGGGGGGGGGTCGAGGGATATCAACGATGCGAAACTTTCAACGCAGCGTTGGCAGCATCTTTGATATCCCTCACCCCCTCCCCCTGCGCCGCCCACTGAACCCCGCCACTGGCGACGACGAAGACAACGGCGACGACCGGCGACGACGACGACGACGACGACGACGAGATTCGACGAGGGCGACGACGAAGACGACGATGACGACGACGACGGAGCCGACGACGACGGAGACAACGGCGACGACGAAAACGGCGAGGACGTCGCCGAGGGGCCGAGGGGCGCCCCGACTCCTCGTCGGACGCGTGGTTCGACAGGTTCACTTACGTTCCAGCCGCGGCGGGGCCCGTCGCCACCTCTAGACTGCCCGCGCCGACTACGGACCCGAGGCCGCTCGGCCCGCCGCTCGGCCCGCTTTAGCCGAGGAAGCATAGGAACAGGAAAACCTTTATGGGCCGACGCCTCTCCGCCGACCCCCCAGAGAGAACCCAGGATGCATCGGCGATGCTGCTATACGCCCTCCCGTCCCATGTCCCCTCCTACTTTGCTCTATCTTCCTACTTAACTCTACCTTACGTTACGTTGCTCCCTACCTTATACTAGTATTGGCTCTACTCTACCCTACTCTGCTTTGAGCTGGCATGCCTATGCTACCGTACTATATCTCTACTCTACTCGATGGGATCTTACGCTATTATGCCCGACGTTACCTTGCTATCCACTACCGCCTTAATATAACCTCCTCCTCCTCACGAGGATGAGGATATCGATGATGATGATGAGGAGGAGGATGTATGATGCTGATGGTGATGAGGATGAGGATGAGGATGTGGATGATGATGGTGGTGAGGAGGCCGAGGATGATGATGAGGAGGAGGATAAAGAAAAGGCTTCGGACATCTCATCGGCGAAGTCCACCCTCAGGTGTCCTGGACACGTCCTCAAAACTGTCCTGAGGCATGTCCCCGCACGAGGCCCCAGGCGCACCCCATGGTACGCCCCAGACACGTCCCCTGGCACGTCTCCCAGTTCATCCTCCGACGCGTCTGCATTCAAGGCCCCCAGGCACCCGATCAGACGCAGCGCCGAAAACGACATCTAGACACGCCCCCTCGTACGGCACTTGGCTTGTCCCCATACGCGTCCCACGGCATGTTTTTGGCTTGTTTGCAATGGTCTCAGGCTTGGCACGTCATCGCGCACGTCCCCAGACGCGGCACCAGGCACGCCACCAGACCACAGACACGGCACCAACAAACAGCCCTTGACACGCCGTCTATGTTGTCTCCATATGTGTTTCTTTACGCACAGCCGATGCCTCGTCCCACGCCGCCTGGTCCTCCGCTGGTGGCATGCCTGTCCACGTCGCCCAGTCCTTTGGCGGCGCCCGTTCGTGGTGCCACGCCGCCAACAGGCGGCGCCCGTTCGTGGTGCCGTGTCGCTCCCCTCGCCTCCCCCTCCCTCTCTTCCCGGTCTTCCCTCGTTTTGTCGATGGCCAGATGTCGCGTGCAGTTGCCGTCGCAGCTGCTTGCGCTGCGACAGTGCGTCTGGGTCGCTGCTTCGGCCTGGGCGGTATATCATCACCGACTCGTGCAGCATCGATCCGCATCCCTTTTGACAGGGGCTGGGGCTCTGCTCACGACCTCGCCTCGCTTGGCTCGTGATTCGAGCGTCGCGCGCGCGATCCAACAGGCCAGGCGGCCTGGCCCCGAGGCACACGCGGCGGCAGAAAAAAAGGGCGCCCCACGACACGCCCCGAGCATGCCCGCCGACGCGTCCAAGCAGGCACGGCCCCTGACTCGCAGGGATGCCCAGCGGAGACAACGGCGGCTCCCCCGCCCGGCCCAAACCAGCCCCCCCCCGTACCGCGGGGGCGGCGAAGAGGGGGGTGAGGACTAGGGGGGGGGGGCGGGATGTCATGACGTGGACCACGGTATTTCGTCAGATCTGACGGCGCCTCTTCTCATTGCATTACATCCCTGGCCCCCCCTCCTGGGCCGCGCACGTGCCGCCGGCCATGATTTGCGCACCCCCCCCTCTTGGACGCCCCCCTCCTGGCCGCCCCCGAGTGCCCGTCTTGGGGTCTATCCTGGCCCGTTCTTCGACGCAGGCCCAGCCGCGGCGACCAGAAAAGCTCGCAGGACGCCCAGAAGAAGGACAGCAGAAACGGCAGGAAGAGCACCGCCGCTGCCTCGGCATGACCCTCCTCTGGCTGACGCGCCCCCGACAGCGACTTCTGACATTCGGTATCGTTTGACCGATCCCCATCCCCATCTCCATCCCCTGCGAGACCCTCATTAAATTACCGCGCCAGTTGAGGGTACACCCCTCGAAACCTGAAGGGAACGACCTATGTCCCCATCTAGGGGGGCAAATCGGCCAGTGGGGCCAAGGCCACGCCGCTGGGGATGGGGATCGGTTAAACGATACTCAGATACAGCCCTGGCGCTTCCTCGGACGCGTTCCCCCTGACACGCCCCCCGGCGCCCCCAAACACGGCACGCCCCCAGACGCGCCCCCAGAAACCGCAGGGAAGCAGGCGACGCTGCGGCGACCTGCGAGAGGAGGGGACGGGGGAAAGGTCTTGAAGGTCAGTCCCGTGGAACTATCCATCGCCATCCCCACCGAGCCATCGTATCCCAGCCCCACCATCCCACCACCCCAGTTGGGGATTGGCCCTGAAACCCGAAGGGACAAGCCCGTACTTCTATCTGGGACAGACAATCGACCAGTGGGGCCCTGGCCACGCCGGTGGGATTGGGCATCGGTTAAACGATGCTCATCAAACAGGAGGAGGAAGGATGGATGAAGGAGAAGGAGGAGGAGGACGGCGGAGAGGCAGGAGGCCATGGCGAGGAGGGCGCACGGAGCTGGCGACGAAGGGGGACGAAACAAAGAAGGAGGAGGAGGCTGGCGTACGAGTGTGAACATCGAACTACCAAAATACATGCAGTCAACCCGCACAGTAAGGATGAGACAGAGGAGGGGAAGGTACTGACCCCGCTACCCTTTCCTCGTTTTTCCCGTTTTCGACATCCTGGGAGGCCCTCGTCGCCGCCTGTGGATCCGCCTCGGAATTCTAGTCAGAACGCACCCTGGGAGAGGTCCAGGGAGTACAGGTATCGGTATCTCCTGGCTTCCCCGATGAGCCACTCTTCAGGGCTACCCTTGCACCCTTCCCCTTCGGCCCACCCTCGTCCGCTTTCGCTGGCCGTGCCCCGCCCGCAGAGTGTCGACAAGGCCTTCCAAGGCCCCACGCATTCTTGTCCTGCGTCCTTATGATACGGGTTGACAGTAGACGTGCTTTCTGTAAGCTCCGCGCAGGTCTCTTGGATCGGAACTGGGCCTTCTCGGCGGCGCCTCCGGCGCCGCCCCTGGCACGCTCAGCGCGCCGATCTGAGAAGTCCGCGCGGACCTCCGAGACATTTTGCTTGCTCCCGAGCACCCTCCGGTGTTGGGCCTTCGCTTTGAAGAGGCAGCGCCCCGCGCCACCTCCTCTCACCCTCTCCTTTCTCCTCCTCCCCCTTCCTCCCATCCCTTGCGCTCCTCAAGCGTTTCCTGGCCAGCTCCCCCGACGGCCCCAGGCAGGAGTCGCAGGCGGTTCCACCCCCTGTTCGGCACAGTCCTCGCACGCCTCGTGGCTTCAGAGGGAAGATCACCAGGGGCCCGCATGCGGTTCCACCTCCATTTCGGCACACCCCTCCGACGTGTCGTTGTCATACAGGGAGCTCTACCGAAGGCCCCAGTGGCAGGGTTCGCATCGGGCACCTCTATTTCGGCACACCCTTCTCACGTTTCGCGGCCCCATACGGGGCTCCACGAAAGACCCCAGTGGCAGGGTTCGCAGTCGGTTCCACCTCCTTTTCCGCACACCCCTCACACGTTTCGTTGCCTCATGGGAAGCTCCACCAGGGGCCCCAGTGGCGGGGTTTGCATTCGGTTCCACCCTTCATTTCGGCACAATCCCCACACGTTTCGTGGCTTCAAAGGATGCTCCACCGAAGTTACAAGCGGCAGGGTTCGCATGCGGTTCCACCTTCATTTCGGCACACCCCTTACACGCTTCGTGGTTCCATAGGTAGCTCCACTGGACGCCCCAGTGGCAGGGTTCGCATGCGGTTCCATCGGCACGCTCCTCAAAAGTTTCGTGGCCCTGTAGGGAGCCCCACAGAAGTTCCCAGAGTCAGGGTTCGCACACTGTTCTACCCATTTCGGCACATCTCACATGTTTCGTGGCCCCATCGGGAGCTCCACCGAAGACAATACTCACAACTGCGGAGCCCACAGCTGCATATGGTTGGGCCTTTCGTCAGGCTCATATGTTTTGTTCGTTCCCATAGAGGAGAGTGGCGGAAGAGTGAGACAAAGAGGATACCAGAGATCCGATATTTTGGACTGCTTCAGCGCAGGGTCCCTGGAAGTCCCGACCCCTTCCCAGGGCCAGCTCCTTCTCCCGAGCCGTCTTCTCGCGGCCCTGGGGGCCGGCGAGGGCCAACGGAGAGGCCGAAGACCAGGAGCAAACACGCCGATCGTGATTTTTCATTTCGAGAGGCGGCGAGGGCCCAGAAGGCCCGAAAGCACAGCAAGGCCGCCGCCTCGTGCTTTTCAGTACGGCCCTGCGCTTTTTTGGGACTCGGGGAGGCGGAGGACAGGGCGGGCACGAGGAGCTTTCGAGGAGGAGGGATGTGTTGCTCGAGGAGCTGGCCTTCCGTCCTCGAGGATTGCTCGATGTTTGCGCGAGGATCGCTCCATCCTTCTTTGACCTCTGCTCTTGGGAGCCGGAAGCGCATCACCACCGCCTGGGGGGATTCAGGATGAGCTGATGTACGGGATGCGGGTGTGCACGATGTCCCGCGAGAGCGCCCGAGACGATATACACCACCACCACCACCACCACCACCACCACCACCACCACCACTTCCACCACCACTTCCACCACCACCACCACCACCACCACCACCACCACCACCACCAACCCTCTGCCTCCATGCTCCAGGTTGGTGCGTTTCCTTCTCCCGCCGTCGTGTTTTTTTCGCAGCGTCGACCCCAAAGAGGTCTGGACCCCTCCCCCTTGACCAGTTGTTCGTCCTCAGTCGTGGTTTCACGCTCCCAGGTCCCGCTAAAGGGCCGCGGAGGCCGACGTTAGCGAAATGTGTTCCGTTGTGTTCTTTGTTGCCATTACCTAGGGCCGCGGACGGGGTGGTGCGTTTCCTTCCTCCCTATCAGGGAGGACTCCATCGACCACCAATCGCCCATTCATCGATCCATCGTCGAAGTGTCTCGCCAATTCAGGCTCGATGTCCCCCCCCTCGAGTCAGTCCCCCCTTATCTCGAGTCGAGTAGGGGATCGACTGCAACATTGATTTAACCCACAGTTGAATTTCTCGCAGGAAGTACAAACAACATACACATCATGTTCGTAGTTCGACGAACCAATCCAAGTCGGGGCAGATCAATTCTGCAGCCGACCCCCTGCCCGACTGACGTTGCCCCCTCAGGTGGTGGTTGTGGTGGTGGTGGTGGTGGTGGTGCGTCTGCCCCTCCCCGTGCTCGACGCGGGAATGCGGCAGGCCACAGCCTCGGAGGCGCCGCCGCTGCGCGGGGCTCTGTCCCGCTTGCCCTCGCGCGGACGGCCTGGAGGAGGAGGAGGAGGAGGAGGAGCAGGAGGTGGAGGTTGTGGCGGTGGTGGGGGAGGAGGAGGACCATGGTAAACCCAAGAGTTATCAACGATGTTTGAATTGCCCCCCCTCCAAGCTCCCTCTTCACAGGCCCCTACAACGGTTCATTTCCATTGAGGGGACTGCCTCGTTGGAAGACAACCGTTTGAAGACTTTGAAGCACTCCCAAACATTGTTCTCGGGATTACCACTGCGTCCTGACCATCTGGGATCGTGCCACAACGCCATTTTTGGGACTTCCGCACCACGAATCAACATAATTGTTGCACCCGCGTAATCTTGAACCTTTCCAAAACACAATTTCTGGTACGCTGATCATGGGAATCCGTGATACTCTTGCAAATGTTCAAAACGAATGCGCGCGGCGCTAAGGCGAGAGCCACATGTTGAAAAGGAATCGCCCTCGACCCGTAAAACCTTTGCATTTTTTTTGACAGAGTGTGCGCGGAGCTAAGGCGCGAGCCACATTTTGAAAGGGAACCGCCCTCAATCAGCGAAACTCTTGCAACTGTCCAAAACGAATGTGCGCGGCGCTAAGGCGAGAATCACATGTTGTAAACCACCCGCCCTCAATCCGTGAAGTTCTCGCAAATGTGCAAAACGAATGTGCGCGGCGCTGAAGCGAGAGCCACAGTTTGAAAAGGGACCGCCCTCAATCCGCGAATCTATTTCAAATTTTCGGAACGAACGTGCGCGGCGCAAAAGCGAGAGCCACATGTTGAAAACCACCCGCCCTCAATATTCGAAACTGTTGTCATTTTTAAGTTTCAGAGTCATAAGTGGTGAGGAAGTCTCAGGCGAAACGCCCGGCCTGCCCTAAAAACTGGGTTCGGGGTGCGACAGGGAGACATTATTCATCATGGAAAGGAACGGAGGAGGAGGAGGAGGAGGTGGAGGAGGAGGTGGAGGAGGAGGAGGTGGTGGTGGTCCTCGCCCTTCTGGGGGTGGGGGGGGGCGCCGCGCGAGGACGGCCCGCCACCGCCACGCCCCTGAGGCGCGCCCCTGACGCGGCGTATTGCGCGGCCCCGCGCTCTCCCTCTCTCTCTCTCGCTCTCTCTCTTTGGCCCCCTGATCTGTGCCGCGCGAGGGGAGGAGGGGGGCAAGGGAGGGAGAGAGGGAGAGGAAGGGAGGGAGAGGGAGAAGGGAGCGAGAGAAAGAGGAAAAGAGAGGAGGAGGAGGAGTAGGAGGAGGAGGAGGAGGCGGGAGTAAGAGGGCGTAAAGGGAGGGAGAAGGGAGGGAGAGAAAGGGCAGGAGGATGGAGGAGGAGTAGGAGCAGCAGCAGCAGCAGCATGGAGAGGAGGGGACAGAAGGAGCGAGGGACGATGGCCGTGTTTGCGTCCGCGAGGGAGGGGAGGGTCTGAGGAGGAAAAAGGGACGACGACGACGACGACGACGACGACGACGACGACGATGAGGACAACGACGACGACGACGACGACGAGGTCCGGGGAGTAGCCGTATCGGTACCTCTTGGTCTCCCCAGGACCCAGGACCAGCGCCTCCGGGATCCAAAAACCCTGCGGTGACGGACTGCGCGGTGAGGTCGCCTGGGGTTCTGAGGTCACCACGCGGTCCGTCACCACACGGCTTCGGGGCCCCCAAGAGGAGAGAGTGCTGGCAATTTTTTGCCCATATCCGCTGCAGCGTGGAGGTTCGGGTTGCCTTCCCCAGACCTCCGAGGCGCACTGGATATGGATAAGATCTTGCCCCCAGAGGCTCGATTCTTGCCCACGTCCAGTGCGCCTCGGCCTTGCGGCGCCCTATCCAAGAAAGTCCAAGACGCACCCGATCGTGATATAGATCTTGCCCGCGGAGTGGAGGAGGAGGGGAGAGGAGGAAGACGAGGAGGGAGCAGGAGGACGATCAGGAAGGAGGGCGAAGAAGGAGGAGGGAGGACAAGGGGGGCGGAGAAGCAGGGGAGAGGAGCGGGGAGCCCCCCCGCGCACTGGACGGGATGCCCGCGCGTCGCTCCCGGGGGGCGGCCGCCCGGCGCGGCGTGCCCGCGTGGCCGCTGTCCGGCCCTCCGTGCGGTCGCTCAGGTTAGCCTGAGGTGGGATTAGGGAACGAACCCAGCTGAGCGATGCAAAAGCACGGGGTCGAGGGCGAGGGGGAGGGCGAGGGGGAGGGGGAGGGGGAGGAGGAGGAGGAGGAGGAGGAGGAGGAGGAGGAGGAGGAGGAGGAGGAGGAGGAGGAGGAGGAGGAGGAGGAGGAGGGGAGGAAGGGGGTCGTCTGCGCCGGCACTGGCTCGTAAGTTGCCCGCGTCAGGTCGCGCGCAAGCGCCCTCGTCGCCAGTGCAGCGTGCCGCGCTGGCTGCCCGCGTAGGCCACCGCGTAAGGTTGCCATGCCATCTCGCGTAAGACACGTCTCGTTTCGTCGCTCAGCCGGATTCTCAGGAGGAAAGAGGTACCCATCCTGCTATCCTTTCCTGGTTCTCCCCTTTTTGGGGCCGTCTGGGAGGCTCTCGTCGCCACCTTTGGCTTCGCCTCGAGGTCCTGGTTAGAACGCACCCCAGGAGAGGTCCGGGGAGTAGCGGTATCGGTACTTCTTGGTCTCCCCATGAATGCTCAGATTTCCTTCTTCCAGGGGCCGTTTAGAGCGATGTTCCTCCCCAACCCCATCTTTGACCCCACTCGGAAATTGAGGCATATGCATTACCAGTGGCGGGTTGCGTTTCAATCCCATGACTTTTGGAGGGTCGGAGACGACGCTGTGGTGGTGTGGTGTATACTTGTTTCACCGTTTTCCTGCGGAAGTAAGGAAAGATGTATACACCAGGATCCCGTATACACCAGGATCCGTTTTCTTGTGAGATCCCGTATACACCAGGATCCCGTATACACCAGGATCTTGTATAGAGTTCGGCTCCTTAGTACTATCCGATCTTGAGGACTTCGGACGGTGCCTGGACGAGGATAACTCCGTTCCAGGGTGTTCTTCAGCGCTCTCAGTCAAGAGAGGAGGAACCACACCGACCCCGAGAATTTGTGTTCACTGAACGCCCTTGGGCGTTTACTAAACAGCCCTACCATGTTCGATCCCTTCCTTGGGCGTGTTTACTAAACAGCCTCGCTTGTCGGAGTGCCTAGGATGAGGGTGGATTTTCTGCCCTCTACTCAGAGTGTTCCAGCACGCTCTGAGAAGGCCGCGGCGCCCGAGATATTTTCCAGAGCCGCCTGACCTCATAGATTCGAATAATCCGTACCCGAATTTGTCCTCGTCTTGGCTTCGGTTTATTCAATATTCAATCCTGAGGACTGAGGACTGAGGACTATGAGTGACCTAAGGGCGCTCGAAATCGTGCCTCACGGCATGTATCGGCTTTTCCAGAGGTCCGCGCAGATTTTGTGGATCGGCGCTAGAGCCCCCTGGCGGCGCCTGCAGCGCCAACCCCAGCGTGTTCCGCGCGCCAGGGAAGGGTTTCCAGCGCCGATCCAAGAAATTCGCGCGGACTTCCGTGAAAGTATGTTTATGCAATGTGTTGGGCTCAGATATCCGAGGATATGAGTTGCTCAATCTTGGAGTTGTTTTTTGATATTTTTCCCTCCGAGGCCCGTTCTCCTGACCCGGGACCATGCAACACGATCGGAAACTCAAGACTACCCCCATGAAAGAGGTCGGGACTTCTTGGGGCCGCAGATTGAAACATCCTATCGGAGGATGTGTGGGTGGCGAGTGGGGAGGGAAGAGGGGGGGAGGGGGAGAGGAGGAGGCGCGGAGGAAAGACTACGGGGTCCCCGCGCAAGCAGCCACAGAGAGATTGGTGTGGGTACGGGATGGGTAGCGGGCGACAGTGGTCATGGCGTGCGTACGCAGTTGCACTGTGGCTAGTTGTTACCATGCTGACTTGTTCCATGGACTGTCTCGGCGGCGAGCGAGAGGGGTTTTGTGTCTTCGAGGAAGGTTTTTTTGTGTCTTTTGAAAGGTTTTTTGTGTCCGCGGGGAAGGTTTTGGAGTCCCGAAACGGTGCGGTGAGAGACCGTGCGGTGACCTCGAAATCCCCCAAGACCTCGCCGCACGGTCCGTCACCGAACAGGTGTTGGGACCTCGGAGGCCCTAGTCGCCCGAGACGTCCTCGGAGAAGGCCTCGAGTCCCAAAACGGTGCAGTGACCCCGAATCCCCACCGACTCACCGCACGGTGTGGTCACCACCCCGTTTGGGGGCCCCTCAAAGGTTTAGGAAACTTCTCAGAAGGCCGGCTGACTTCCGAGCCTTCTGAGAAGACCTGCTCCTTCCTGCTCGTTTCCTCTCTGGGCGCGCCGCCGGATGTCACCTGCAGCCCCGTGTGCCCGTGTAGGTTCTAGGTTTCACGGTTTCACCGCCTACGTTTGAGCCGCTGTCCGTTGAGGCTCCATTGTTTCAGATGCTCGTTTCAGGGGCCTTCTTGGGCGCCACCGCGCATCTGCTCCACTGTAATTATACTCCTAGGTCGATTCAAGGTCGACTCGAGTTCGACTCAAGCTCGATTCAAGTTCGACCCAGCTCGACGGGCGTTCGGCGCAGCACCGACGCGTGGGTGCAGCAAGTGGCTCCAGGAAGGTCCCTGGAACGAGCACCATAATTGTTAATATATATATATATATATATCGTTATTTCTGCTGGAGCGCCTTTGGCTCGTCAGTAGTGTTCTGTTCGGTCTGCCCGACTCTCGGATCGAGCTGGACTGCGAGGGAGAGCAAGGTTGAGCGACGAGGAGACGACAATGGCGAGGAGCGAGGGGGATGTTGACGCCTTGCTGGTCAAAGCAAAGAATTCATTCGTCGCTGGGTAGGCCATGCTGATTGTAGTGGCCTTCGGCCACTGCCGCCGATCTGGGTCGCTTGGGGTGCCCCCCAGACTGGGCGGCGACACTTCGCCGACAGACACGCACGCACACGTTCGCAGACATTACGCTCATTCATTCTTCTCTGGGTAGGCCATGCTGATATATGATGTTTGGCTTGGGTGCTTTGACAGACGAGGGAGGGGATGAGGGGGGAAGCGGGATCAGACAATCCAGCTGCTTGCGGCCCGTTGCCACTGCGCCAGCGCAGCAGCGCTACTAACTCGCGTGGGTCTCAAGCTTGACCTTGTTCCCTCGGTCGTGGGGCCGTCTGGATCCTTCCCGGTCCGTATTATAGGGCGTTCGGGGTTTCTTGCAACCGGTTTGGGCGATGTTTCCCAACATCGAGCGCTGGTGGGTCCTTGTTTTGAAGAGACAACGCTCCACATCTCCTACCTCCTCCCGTGTCCTCCATTCTCCCATCTTTGCCCCTGCTCTCCGCGTGTCAATTTCGAAACCCTTCGCACGCTCCGTGGCTTCATGAGGAGCTCCGCCTACAGCCCCAGTGGCAGTGTCCGCACGCAGTCCCATCGGCGCGGCCCTCACACGTTTCGTGGTCTTGAGCTCCACTTAAGACCCCAGTGGCAGTGCCCGCGTGCAGTTTCACCGCCCTCGTCGGCGCACCCTTCACACGCCTCGTGGGTATTCAGGGAGCGCAACACAAGGCCTCCGTAGGGAGCCCAGCCTAAGTCCCCAATGGCAGTGTCCGCGTGCAGTTCCAACCCCATGCCAGCTCAACCCTCACACACTTCGTGGCTTCATCGGGAGCTCTACCGTAGGCCCCAGTGGCATGGTCCGCATGCAGTTTCGCCTTCCTCTTCGGCGCAACCCTCACACGCTTCGTGGCTCCATAGGGCGCTCCCCCGACAGCCTGGCTCTCCCCACCCCCCCCCATCGGGGGGGGGGAGCGGCATCGGTACCTGGTGGCTTCCCCAGAACGCTCCCCGCGGCGTCCGAAAAAGCAGCGCCTGCCGTGCCCGGGCGCGGCCGAGCCGATTCGGCCGCGACTCCGTGCCGGTGCGGCCCGTCCCGATGCACTTGCCGAGTCGATTCAAGTCGGGCACGTCGTTCTACAGGAGGGATAGTCAAGGAATAGTAAACAAATAGCCTGGGGAAGATCTTCGAAGAATTTGCTTTACTACTTTTGCATGTGTTTTGACTATTCCTTGTCTCTCGCCCAGAATCCGCCTGTAGGAGGACATGCCCGACCTAGGAGTCGATCCGTTCGCCCTGGCCCCACGCCACCCCGCCGGGATTTTTCTCGCACTGCCCGCCGGTGTCCCACGCCGAGCAGCGAACCTGCCGCGCCCACGCGCACGCGGCGACCGGCGCGGGCCCGAGCGCCGGGGGCGATGGGAAAAGGTCGGGGGTAGCGTTAGGTCTGGCATGTCTCCCTACAGGTTGATCTTGGAGGAAAATTTGAACATACACCACAGATATTCGCACATAGCCCAAAAATATTCAAAAATCGTCCCCAGACTATTTTTCATTATTTTTGACTAACCGACTACCTGTGATATCAAACCCCTGGGGATGATAAATCTCGTGGTCCTGGCGGAGGATGAGGGTGGTGATGATGATGCTGATGATGCTGATGATGCTGATGATGCTGATGCTGATGATGCTGATGATGCTGATGCTGCTGATGCTGATGATGCTGATGATGATGATGATGATGATGATGATGATGATTCTGGGCGCTCGTGTACGTAACTAGATCCTCGCACAAAACTGTCCTTGGTGTCCTCGAGTCTCGCGCTTAAAGGTGGCCTGCCGCACGTTCGTGACTTGGGAAAGCTGAAATAGTGAGGATCCCATAGCCCTGCCCATTCGCAACTTCTCCCCGCAATGATCAAGTTCGGCCTCACCGCCCCTCTCCACAATTAAGTCTGTCTGACCTGGGGAGTAAGGGGGGGTATACTGTATTATCGGGGGTTAGGGCCATTCCTCCTCTAGAGGGACATGCCCGACTTACGGTCAGTGCTCTCGGAGGTGCTCGTCGGATCTTGGCAGCTTTTCAGCCTCGGGATGCCCTCCGGCGGCCGCGCCTAGCCGAGAGCGCTCCGGGGCTGCCGCGGCACCGCCCCGAGCGGCCGCCCAGGGAGCCGAGTTGTGGGGCAACGCCGGGAGGGGATGGGCTCAGAGCGGCTCAGAGGGGGGGGGTCGGAGGTTGAGACAGACCTACCCTGACGCGTCGATTAGCGAATTGGCCGTTTTCTGTTCGCGAGAGGGCGTCGCGGCCGTCATGCTTGCGGGTCCAGGTCCGTCGGTGTCGGTCCTGGGCCGTTTTCACTAAACAGATGGTTTATTAAAGGGAGGTTTTTCCTAAAGGGACAAGGTTGGGAGGGGATAGGCTCAGAGCGGCTCAGGGGGGGAGGCGCATCGGCCCCCGTTCGCCCGTAGCCAGATAGGGGTCAGATAGATTGCGCCGCCCAGGAACGCGCGGAGTCGTCATCGGCGGCCTATCTCCGATCTATCGGCGATGCACCACCGATTCCATTCAATGCTTTCCACCCTGAGCCAGTCACCCCCCGAACTTTCCCCCCTCAAAGGGGAGAGGACCTCCCCTGGAGAATCGAGCTGGGGACAGCAAGTTCGTGTCGTGCCGGCGCGGCAGCGACCCCGCCTCGGGCATTCAAGGTTGAAGGCCGCCAGCGGCCCAGAATCGGACGATATGGAACTATCTTTAAGTCGGGCCTGTCTCCCTACAGGGGGGTTTTCGACGAAAAAATGCCCCAACAAAAAATCAAAAGATAATCCAAAAATAGTCAGGGGATTATGTTTTGAGTATTTGTTGACCTCTTTGGGGCATTTTTGGTATTTTTTATTGTTCGTCGAACATCCCCCTGTAGGGGGACAGGCCCGACTTAAAACTATCTAGAGATCGAAAGCTGGCCGATCGTTCAAGGCTGAACGACCCATGCGTTGTCAGGAACCATTGCAGGGGTCGCCACGGCACGAGTTTGCCGTTCGGAAAGAAATTGGGACGAAGGCCAGCAGCAGCGCCTGCCCGTTTTGTGCAGGATTCCATGTGGGCCTTGCCGCGGGCGTTGTCCCCTTCAGACATCGTCTCGCGCATCCAACGGCGACCGCTGTCGGTTCTGGACAGTACCTGTCTTTGGGCGTAGTGCCAATTTTTTCCGTACCCATTTCGGGCGTGTCCTTGAACATTGAAGGCGATTGTGTGTTCGCAATGTTATTCTCCGTTTTCGGCTTCAGCTGGCTGTTCATCATTGAAGGCGGCCTGGCTTGTCGGTGTTTTCGGATCCTGGGCGTCAACGAGACCAGCTGTAGGGAAACGGTCGGGACCTCCAGGCAGTGAAGCAGAAGAGGGCATCGGATGTCCGGGGAAGCGAGGCGCAGACGCGCAAGGGCAGTAGAGGAGGAGGAGGAGGAGGAGGAGGAGGAGGAGGAGGAGGGACATGAGTTCGATCAACCAGCATCGAGGGATCTCATCCCTGTTCCGACGCCGCTGGAACTTACTTGAGCCTGGGCTGATCCATGGGCAAAAACTAGAAGCGCCGACGCGACGAAAGCGGCGGCGACTTCGACAACGACGACAGCGGCGGCGACTACAGCAGCGGCAACGACCGCTGCGCGCATGAAAGCGAGCGCTGGGGAAGGCGGAAGAGTCATGAGGCGTGTTCTCTCTCGTTGGCCCGTTCAAGCAATCACTGACTGGAAAGTCTTTGGACATTCCCTCTGGGCGGGGGTGGTCTTTCAAAACCCGTCCCCTCTCTATTGCTATTCCGCCTGCGGGCACACCTCGCCTGCACGAGGTCGGGGCCTGGCGACCAGCTTCAAGGCTTATTCATGAATTCGTTCACGAACGGGTTCGACACGACTCCGAAGATGAAGGTTTGGAAATCGATAACATTGGCAGTCGGCTAAGCCACCACGTAATTAGGTGTCAGTGACGAAGTGCAAGGCGACGCAGTACAATCATACCACAAGGTTCCAAACTGCTGATAGAAGTTCAAGAAATGCAGCCAGGCATCAACGGGACGAGCTCCGTACCACAAGACGCCTAATCGTTGAAAGGTAGAGTGAGGTTCCACGAAATATGTAGAGAGCGCGCACAGAGCGATCAGCAAGGGTAATATCCATCAAACTGCACACGCAAGCCAACCATTCAAGCGCCCTTACGGCGCTCACCTCCACGGCCGAGCTGACGAACTAGGTTGCCTTTCGGGGCTCGGCCTGAGAGGATCTGTTCGCCCATCGAGCGGAACGCCTCTGCTAGCATCACCTCTACTGGATCTCGTATCCCTTGCATGAGCAGGTGCTCCGTCGGCATCGCCACTAGCGTCGGCTGGTACAGCGGGTGGTTCACGCCCTGCGGATTCTGTTCGCCCTGGTTCTCCATCGCTTTCAGAAGATCGCTGTGCTCGTCGATCCCTCCGGGCAGCACGCATCCGCCTCGGCAGCCGAACCGAATGCGGACGTTGGGTTCCTTGCCTGGCTTCCGGAACGTCGGGCGCAGCAGCATCTCCTTGACCCAGCGCGCTCCCGCTGCCGGCCCGGAAGCGTCCAGCCTCACCTCGAGGTGGGCCGGGCATCTCCAGGAGCAGCCGCAGCCTCGCCGCAAGATCCCTGTGCTCGTCGCGCGGCGTGACGTCGAGAGCCCCTGAAAAAAGGCAGTGGCACGCTGGCGGCCCGTGGTCTGAGTCTGGCTGCTCCTCGCGCAGCTTGAGGTACGCCTGAAGGTACAAGCCGATCTCCGTCGGCTTCTTGTTGATGGGGACAGTCATCTTGGCTTTGTTTTCGAGCGTGCGCGTTCGACTCGTCGCCTCTGCACCAGGAGGGCCTCCATGACCTCGAGCGTTTTCTCCACTCCCGACATGCTCTCGTCGCTTCCGCTCCCTGAGATCCATATCGTCTCTGCTTCTCGTCGGTGTCTCCTGCAGCTGCGAAGCTCTGCCCACGAGGTCTCGTAGGTCTCGCGATCCAACTGCGCTTGCCCTAGTCCGCCATGGCTCGGCAGGTCCCTGATGTGGGACGGAGGAAGCAAGTACGGCTTGATGTGACCTCTCGTTTGCTCGAAGTACTCTGCTGCGGGATCGAATGTCCCAATACAGACGACGCAATCGAGCTTGGGCTCAATGAGTTCCGAGGCGAAACGAGCTCGATGTCAAAGGCAATGTCGCTACTGAGTGTTGCCTGGCTGCGTACAGATGCCTGAATGTGCTTTCGCAGAGAACGCAGTAGTTGGTGTCGGTGAGGACCAGAGCAACGTGCGCTCTCTCGTGCGTGCCTTCGATGGACGATGCGATGCGTGCATGCAGCTGCTTGTTTCTCGGCCACATAGAATTGCAGATTGTACCGTCATCCCATCAAGACAACGATGCGCTCTTCCCTCGCTATGTTGCGACGGTGTTGCCTGTAAGCCGGAGTGCACAATTAACCAAAGAGCGTGCGGCTCATTCATGTCAATGCTGCAAGGGCCCATACATTCTTCAAACAATATCCCGAGCACGGATTGGTGGTCATGCACGCAGGCGCCAGGCTCGATCGATCCGATGGCACCAATCTCTTGCTGAGCTTGTCTTGCCCCCGGGTTCGCGGTCTCAGATACTCTGCCCGCGGAATCAAACATTGGGTTGTCGAAGTTCGTCTTCCTAGAAACCACTGCCAGATACTGTGCGTTGTCGCCCCTATGCGAGACCAAACTTTGCAGGCTCTTGAGACGCCGTATCCTAAGCTCCAGAAACAAGGGGGCCAGCCGAATCTTCATGAGGACGCTAGCTTGGGTTTCTTTCTCTGGTGGTGAGCTTCAGGCCTAAGCAGCCCTGATTCGGGGACAACGACCTTCAGCCCAGAAAGCGCCGCGTTGACAAACAGCCCCTTGACCATGGTCCTTTGATCTGAAGGAGGCCTCGGAGTACCAACAACTGCCTATACTATGGAAATCAGCTTTCACGGCGTTCAATCTCGTGTGGTGTTCGGGACCAGGGGTGGATGTGGTTGCTTGTAAGCCACCTGGATACCTTCAGTGATGCATGGTACGACCAGCCATCCCAGCAACAAGTCATCGGCACACTCTGCGCTGACCATTGTGGACACAACCGCCGCGAAGATCAGAGTGAGGGGGCCGAACGGTCATTCATTGTCCCTGGGTGCGTGGCTGAAGTGAGATTCCGCGGTGCGGATTCGTGTTGTTGTTGTTGTTGTTGTTGTTGTTGTTGTTGTTGTTGTTGTTGTCGTCGTCCCACCCGCAACCCGCCCCGCGACCCACCCGCGACCCACCCCGCGACCCACCCGCGACCCACCCGCGACCCACCCGCGACCCACCCGCGACCCCCACCCCGCGACCCACCCCGCGACCCACCCTGCGACCCACCCGCGACCCACCCGCGACCCACCCGCGACCCACCCCACGACCCACCCCGCGACCCACCCGCGACCCACCCGCGACCCACCCGCGACCCACCCCGCGACCCGCCCGCGGCCCACCCCGCGACCCACCCGCGACCCGCCCGCGACCCACCCGCGACCCACCCGCGACCCACCCGCGACCCACCCCGCGACCCACCCGCGACCCACCTTCGACCCAAACCACGTTCAAGGTACAAACCAACATTTTCGGCGCCTGCGGCGGGCTTTTTTTGCATTCCTTCCAGGTGGAGAGCCCGCGACCCACCCCGCGATCAACTCGCGACCAACCCGCGACCCAAACCACGTTCAGGGTACAAACCACATTTTTCGGTGCCTGCGGCGGGCATCTTTTGCATTTGTTCTAGGTGGAGAGACCGCGGCCCACCCGCGACCACGTTCAGGGTACAAACTACATTTTTCGGCGCCTGCGGCGGGCATCTTTTGCATCCGTTCCCGGTGGAGAACCCGCGGCCCACCCGCGACCCAAACCACGTTCAGTGTACAAACCAAATTTTTCGGCGCCTGCGGCGGGCTGCTTTTGCAGGAGGACGAGGAGGAGAAGGAGGATGAGGATGAGGATGAGGAGGAGGAGGAGGAGGAGGAGGACGAGGAAGGGGACGACGACGACGTCGACGACGACGACGACGAAAAGGAGGAGGGGGGAGGATCGGGAGGGGGGGAAGAGGAGGAGGACGACGAGGAGGAACATGACGACAATGGGAGGACGATGATGGAAGGACGAGGGGGGCAGAGGGAGGACGAGGAAAAAGCGGAGGAGGAGGAGGAGGAGGAGGACGAGGTGGAGGAGGAGGACGACGATGACGATGAGGACGAGGACGAGGACGAGGAAGAGGAGGAGGAGGCGGAGGAGGAAGAGGAGGAGGAGGAGGAGGAGGAGGAGGAGGAGAGCGCCATCGACAGGGAAGGTGGGGGCCACGAGGTCCGCCAGCTTGACGACGCCCGCGTCGCCCGCGCCCGCCTTCTCACTCTTATCCGCAATTGCGGGGTGCTACGTAGCATACGTTATTTTGCTTGGACATGTTCTGCCCTGCTCCAACCCTCTCAAGCCCCTTGTCCACCGCCTCTCCTTCCAGCCGACTCTCCCTGCTGATGGTCTCCTCCATCTCGCCCTCTCCCTCCTCCAACACCCTACAAGCAAGATCATTTACGTATCCCGTCATAGCAAACTGTTCCATCCAGTCACTATCCCATGGTAAAGCGGCCTCTAAAAAGGTATGCCAGAGCTTAATGACGTGAGATCGGCGCAGCACTCAAACACCGGTTCAGAGGACGTGCGGCAGAACAGTTGAATCGCCCATGTGTCTCCTGGAAATGATTAGCTTTTGACCTGGTTCCAATACGACTCAGTTGCGTTTTCGATGAGAAAGATATTGTGGGTGGCACGGTTCATGATGAATGTACGGCTTTCAGGAGCGTAACAGGAGCCAATGCATTCAATTTGTTTTGTCATGTCGTATTGTGTAGTACCCGATTATAGTATCATGACAGCGCCGAACGCGAGAAATTCCCGCCGCTTGCAGTCTGAAACTGCCAGCCACCTGAACTTCCATAGCCGTCTCCCTCCTCCTCTTCAGGCTCCCATGGATCCAGTTGAGAGGCTCCCATCTGGGACTCTTGCGAGCCAGCTCAGCAGCGCGATACGCTCGGCCAAGCGTGCATATCACCATGATCAGCCTCTCCCCCTCCGTGTCCAGTTTCATGTTGTTCTTGGGTATCCGTGCAGCTTGGGCCGAGTACCAGGGTATTGGGAACCTTCTATACTAACGGCACGCGACCAGGAGAGCAATGAGCATGCTCCGAGTTGTTCGTAGGGGGGGGGGGCCCTCCTCGGAGCCCAGGCCTGTGTCGGCCTTCGGTTAGCGATGGTTCGTCCATATGGGGTGCATCAGAAGCCACAGGCATTAGAACGGCGTGGTCCACCGCGGCCACGTGCGCCAGAACGAAGCTTCCAAACACTCTTAGTAAGTTCGTTCCAGTCCTCGGCCGCCAAATACATTGCTTCGCTAGCTTCGAGGGGGACTCGCTCAAACGCATCTATCTCGCCCATGATGGCGTTGGTGTCCTTACTAATCTCAGCGCAACCTCCTAACAAGGGGTCACTCCTCATCTTGCGAGCCCAACTCTCAGCCGACGCCCCAAGCCTGGGATGACCGCGAACCGCCGGTGTCGAAGTCCGCGCCATTCGACATGCAAGTAATCTGGCTAGCTTCTGGACGAGGTAAGTGTGCTGTTCCGCTGCTGCTTTCCTGATTTCTTGACATCGTCACTCTTGAATGTCGTGCCAATGCTGCTTGCTGTGCTTGCGGATCTTATGGCTCAGCTCGTGTGTCCTCCTGCTCTCCTCCGTGCCTTGCTGCTGGTCACGCGATGTTCGCCTAGAGGCTAGCAACTCTTTCAACTCTACCAGGTGCTGCTTGTGCGTTTCCTTGTGCATGGGGGATATCTTCAACGTGCTCAAGACGGCCTCGATCATCACGGAAAGGAAAACCTCATTCATTTTGTCCACCATACTCTCCTCCCTCGCCTCGTTAATTTTTGGCCCGTGCTCCTCCGCTAACCTCTCCATCTCCTCAAACACCTCCCGTCGTTCGAAGCTGAACGCATTGATACAGCGCCTCTCTGTTGGGCCTGGGCCCCCTCAGCGGCATGGTTGAAGATGCCAGCTGCACTGGGATGCCGAGTGCTACCGGCCTGTGGTCACGAGCTTCATTGCCGCCCACTAGCTGCAGCCGACTCGCCGATTTACTCAGTACCTGAAAACTCTCCACAGATTTGCACGGGCCCCTCGGGGTCATTACGTGGTCAATGTAGCTTGTGCCCCCCTTCAGCGGGTGGACTAAAAGTGTCCACACGTGTCTCGCCAAAACCTTGAGTTATCAAAGCACGTCGGACAAACATGTATACCTCCCCCTCCCCCAAATTCAAAGTTGATGGGTTTGGGCGGTAGGCCAAAGGCCAAGGACAAGATGTGGACTCTTGAATTATGGGTTTGGGGGGGAGGGGTGCGTTTCGCAGTTGTAGTTGTTATCATCTTGCATCGCCTTACCGCCATGGGTGTGGACATTTGTTGTCCTGGTACCGTTGTTCGAGGTGAACGTGGGGGCCGTGTCGAAGTGGGTGTTTATGCTCGTCATCTCCCAGCTGTGCAGGAGCGGACGCAATCGAGCTGAACTGGGTGTGATTCTGCCTCGGCCAAAGCGCCCAGCCACAAGATCGTGATCATTGTGAGGAAATGCGCCATCCACGTCCTTGCACAATATGGGAAGGGCTCCACGCTCGCGAAAGGAAGGCTCCAGCAACCCGCTTCTTGAGCATCTCTGGAGTCCTCTCGCACTCGACACGGGCAGCCCTGGTCGTCTCTGTCGGCAGGCAATAAACGGAAATGATGCGGATGAGCATGCCACATCTTCGAACAAGTGCGCTAGTGCATCTACCGCATTTAGCTTGGGGCACTGGAAGGACTTGCTTCAAAGAGCTGGGGGGGAACCTGTTTCTCCGTACCAAAAGAATCACTCCGCATGCTCGACTCGTCACTGCTCCCAGCGAGAAATGCGATTCGGTGGTCCGATACTTGCGCACCGCCCTCCTTTCCTACCCCTGTTCGCCCTTGGATTTCGTCTGCGTTCCCGTGGGCGAAATGCAGTCTTTGATCCCCAAGTCCCCAATCAGTGCTTGCACTGAAGGGTCCTAGCGGAGTTTGAAGGATTTGGCGAAAGTGTCCCGCCGATGTTGGTGGCCGGCTGGGTTCCCGGGTTCCCGGTTCCGGGTTCCCGGGTTCCTGGTCATTGGTTCAAGTTCGATTTCGGCGGTTTCGGGGTTCCCGGGTTCCTGGTCGATTTTTTTATCGATCTCTTTATCGATCCCATTTCAAACCATCACTTGATTGGGGTTTTTCTCTGGTGCAATCTGTGATACCTGTCAGTCTAGCGTATGTGTTCGATGCCATCATATTGTATTTCAGATTGCGCAAGAGCTCCGCCGCCACCGCAACGGGGCGCGGACCGCCGCCTGGCGCCGCGGGCTCTGGGGAGTCTGCCTCTCGAGGAGTGTATTGAAAAGAGCCGCTTCACGGGTGGCGCATGTGCTGCTGGCGCCAGTCCTGGGCCACGTGAGGAATGACGCGGAAGAGGAGGAGGAGGAGATGGAGGAGGAGGAGGAGGAGGAGGTCGGGAGCCTTGAGACGGGGGTCAATGCAAACGGGAGTCAGCCAGAGCGCCCGACCTTGCAGGATCCTGCAGGGCCAGGGTCGCATTGACCCGGGCTTGGGTGCAGAATCTTGCAGGATTTTGAAGGATCCCCTGAGTGACCCGAATCTGGATTGACACGGGTCAGAAGATCCCCGAGGAGGAGAAGGAGGAAGGGGGTCATTGTTGCCATACCCATGCGTTGCAGCATCCTCTTGAATCTCTGCTGCTCCCACTCGTCTTGCACACCTTGGTTCTCAACGACGCGCGCTTCTGCAGTACCAGGGCGGGACCTTTCTTATATCCAGCGCTGCGCTCGGAACTGCTTTTGTCTCCTATCGTTGCCACCAAGACGCGACGACTTAAGCACGCCAACGTTTGTCCAACGCAAAAAAGGAGGACGACGATGAGGGGCAGAAACGAAGAGGAGGAGGAGTTGGAGGAGGAGGAGGAGGAGAAGGAGGAGGAGGGAGGAAATTCCCGTCCCTTTCCGAGAACCTCGGGGATCTTCATGTTCCAGAGGTGCAGAAAAAACGTCAAAGACCATCGAAGGGTCTCGCGAATCTGCGGAAGCGTTCGAGCGCGTGCGGAGTGCTGCTGGGACGGCGACTGCCGCGAAAACGGCCACGCCAGCGGCGACGGCGACGGCGGCGGCGGCGACGGTGTCGTCGGTGACAGCAGACGACGACGACGACGACGGCGATGCCGGCGACGCCGGCGACGCCGGCGACGTTGGCGACGCCGGCGACGCCGGCGACGGCGGCGACGGGCGGCGACGGCGCACCGCAGCCGGGGGGCCAGCAGCCGGGCTCCCCGGGCCCGCCGTCTCCCCGCGCGCGGGGGCCGCGCGCGGGGGGCCCGAGGCGCGGCCCCGCGCCGCCGCCGCCGTCGCCGCCGCAGCCGCCGGAGCCGTCGCAGCCGCCGTCCCGGCTGCTGCCGTCGCAGTCGCCGCCGGCGCCGCCGCCGGCGTGGTCAGCGACGACGGCGACCTCTCCTCAAGGGTCCTCGGGCCTCAGCAGGGCCTCAGGTCGGGTGTGGCCATCCGGGGACCCCGTTGGTGGTAGGGCCCCGGAGCCCCCAAGTGGACCAGACTCGCCAGACCAGGTCTGCCGTAGCTGGTGTTTTTCGGGTGGCGGCAGTTCCGCTCAGTGGAACGGGGCGTGGAGGGCCTCCCCCAGCACAAATCACTAAACCAGGTCCCGCTAAACCCAGTTCTGCCAACGCCCGATCAGATCTCAGGAGTAGCCAGCGTTCCCAGAGACTCTTCAGAACTCTGCGGATCGTTGATCTTCTCAAGTGGTCGTTTGATTCTCCCACGACTCGCTTCCGAAGTGAGATGGCTCCACGCGACCTTTGGGAAGTTCACAGGATAAAAGCGCGAAGGCCTTTGTGGTTGACGTATGCCGTCGTAGTCGTCACAGCCATCGCCGTCGCCGCCGTCTTCTTCATTGCCAAGCCTCTTTTTACGCCTTTCCCTCCCTCCTCCTCCTCGCGTGATGCCGGGAACGATCTTCGTGCTTCAATCCGCGGGCTGGACGGCCTTGGAACCGTGGGATTGGGTTCACCCGTGCGTTGATAGTTATATCGTTTCTCAAATTAGTTGTTGATGACGATCGAGATTGGGAATTTGTCCTTGAAGTTTTAAAAGAACCCTCAGACTTTCGGCGTGGAAGTCAGCTGCCAAGCTTTATAACGGTGGAGGCCTGGAGCATGGAGCGGAGACCTCGGACATGTGTGAGGCGACCCGCGCCATGACCAAGAGAGGGCCTAACAAGTTTCGAGTCTAACAAGTTTCGAGCTGCTCAGTGCACGGTTATCGCGGCAGGTTTCTGGCCGCGCGACCGCTTGTTCCAAGCATGGTGAAGGCAGAGAGCGACGTTTATCCGCGGTGTGGCCATGAGCCTGACACTGACTTTTCGCCGCTGCTGGGCGTGCCCCCGAGCATAACCAGATCCCGAGATGCTAGCATTATGTCGGGCCTGTCCCTCGACGCCCGACTGAATGCTAGCACTCCCAGGATTTATAATAGGATCCCGCGGTGGCGGGGGCCGCTGCGCACCGCTGCTACTGGCTGCGTGACCCCCCCCCCCCGAGTGCCGTTCCCCCGCGCTGGTGGCGCATATTCTCCCGCGGGGTCTACGGGAGGAAGGTCGAATTTGATTCGTTGACGATGCGTCGGGAGGTTGTTTTTCTCGTATACTCGCTTCCGAGGGGGGCCTCATGGGCCGCTGTTGCTGTGGACTGGGGTGGCGACCCTCAGGGCGCTGAGGCGGCGGTCGCCGCGACTGGTGGTTTCGGGGGGCCCCTCCTAGGGCCCAGGCAAGGCATCAATGGTGTTGGTCTGTGTGTTTTTAACGAGGCCGTTGTGGCCACTGAGGGTAGGAGTCGAACGTGTGTGACGGACTGTGCACACGTGCGGCGAAGTCCAAGGGCTAATTTTGGAGACCTCAGGGCGGCTTTCCGTGTGTACTTGTGCGTCTACATATATATATATATAGATGTATAATGTGCATATATATATATATATATATATACATCGATGTTATCAAGGTCGAGAGCCACGTTTCCGAGCAAAATGGCTCGAGAGCCTCTCCCGAGATGCAGGTTCCTTTCACGGTTAACATTGTTGCGGATCAGTTTGCTAAACAGTTCTCGCCAGACGCCCAGGTACATTCGAGCCAGGCGGAGGCGTTGCGAGAGCTAGAGACGGAGTCTAAAGACATCCGTCGGAGATTGGTCGCGAGTGCAGGCGTCCTTCAGCTCGGCCAAGCCGAAGCTGGACTTGCCACGCGCCCTCTCGGACTCTGTGCACTTGCTTGGCGCGGAGCCCCGATCCAGTCGTCGTCGGGGGCACTGTCGTTTGTGTGGTACCGAACCGCCCAAGCGCAGCAAAGGTGCTGTCATTAAGCGGCTGCCGAAGCCCTGCACCCCGCCGCACCTCCTTGACCCTGGCAGCGGTGCCCCGCGTGAGGCGGGGGAACTTTTCCGCGCACCCGTCGCACACGATGAGTTCGTGGCAGGTGGGGGGCGGGCTCACGCAAAGAGTTAATTCTAGCCTGCTCTCGTTGTCATGGCCTCGGCACGGGCCATTGCAGAAAGAGCGGGAAGTTTGCCCAAGATTGCCAGTCCCCCACCAGGACGGGGCTGCAATATTTGAGAGCGTTCGAGAAGGGTTGGGCGCCTAGCACCACGAAGCTGGCCCAGAGAGGTTAAGTATCTTAAGTAACAGTTGTAGTTGCGCGCAGCGCATCGTCTGATCTGTTATTCTTCCTTGCCCCGCGACCTCCTCGGAATCCGAACGGGCCCTCAGGCATGGGACCCCACTGAGCCTGGGTTAACCTTAATGCGGAGTACGGGGTCCTGAGGATCCCTGAGGGATCCTGAGAAATCCGAGGTGTCCTACAGAACCCGAGGGACTCGACGGAGTCCAGAAGGAATTCTGAGGAGGCTCTTTAGGATTACGAGACAAGGGTTCACCAGCATTGACGTTATCCCTATCCCTAAGATTGACACGCCAAAAGGCGATGACAATCTTCGGGTTGCGCCCTGAAAATCTAAGGGAATCCCTAAGATTGGCATTGTGATGAGGCGATGCCCAGCTTAGGGATAGGGATATGTTCCAGGCTGGTA